>JZLH01S0097995.1:105128-116827 GCA_001188425.1 Eucidaris tribuloides | reverse complement strand
GAATTAACTCAGTTTAAACTTAACCAGGCTCACATTAATTTTGGGTGGTAATACTATGCATGGCATCCTTGAAGCCTATTTGTTTCGAGGATCGAAAGGTTCAAAGGTGTCAAGGATCACAGTGACATGGGAGGTTTCAGATTGCTGAAGCAATTTTCAGGGCATTGAATCGTCATATAGATATATCTAAAAACTATAATTGCCAAGGAATTTCATTTTTTCATTTACCAAAAACTATACCTTGGCTTTAAATGAAGATACAATTACTTTCAATACAAATTTTCTGGACGATACCTAGAATTTTTTTGGTCTGTACCACAAGCTTCTTTTCAGAAGATATTTAATTTTGATTCAAACCCTCTTTCGCACAGGTTGGAGTCAAGTGAAAGATAATGAAGAAATCATGCAAGAGAGCATTGACCAGATGATTCGGAGAATTAGAAGGTATGTGGTAATTGTGTAATTTCATATTTACATAGAAAACTGAATGATCACTATTATTTACTGATACCAGTTGTGTCTATGCAAGGCCTGTGGAAATGTTATTTTCCGTACATAGTTCTGCAATTCATTGTTAAAAAAAAACTATGTATTATAAATATTCTTCTTGGACAAAATATGTGACTGATAAGATCCAGATCAATATCCCTGGATATTCAAATTAAATTTTGCTTCAATGTTTGCGTATTTGATATGTGCTTGATTTTTATAGGGAAGGGCAGTACCTCAGGCCCCAATAACAGTCTTCCTGTCTGTACACAAGTGATTTCAATTTATTGCTTTATTTACAAACTTTGCCTGCACCCAACACCTTGTAGCGCTGCAGTTCTTCATCTTTTTAGTCAATAAGACAAAAAAAAATAGGTCACATTTGGTTTCATTTCAAATCTTGGGGAATGATTTCTTTACTCATCTAATCAAGACATTAATGTTTGTGATTTAATTAGTTTGTTGAGGAGGGGCACATAAAAAATACATTCCTGTGAGGATTAGACAAATCAAACTGATCCAAACAAAATTGAGGAGTTCGTCTCTTTCTTCCTTCTGTTCGCTTGGGTACACTTTGAATCTTACTACACACTTGCCTGTGTTCAACTATAAACTCGACGACACATGACACTTAATGTGCAGAGTTAAGTGCAAAAACAGAGGTTTTTTCCTTGATGCAGAATTGATTATTGTGTTCCATATTTCCAATTTTTCCAATTTTCTAAATGGAGCATTTCATGTTCTAGAGTAAGTAGATTATATCCAGATTTTATTGGTGATCTAGTTGGCTGATGTTGGCTCCAGACATACCATGTCTGTGTTTTCTCAATTATATTTAGCCATCGATCATGTCGCTTTTCACCAACATTATGATAGGTCGTAAATTTTTTATTTCATTCCTCCACCAGAAGAAAATTGATTTTCGTTCTAGAGCTGCATCAAGAATCACTTTTTTGTGGAATTGCTCAAACATTTGTCTCATTTCTTTAAGCCTTTCTACACCAAGACTGAAAGCTTTGAGCCATGCTCTAGACTATAACTATCTTCCATCTCTTTATTAGGGCAAATCTGGTTTTATTTCATTGCTGCACAAAATATAGTTTCCCTTCTGGAGCTACATCATGAACCACTTTTTGTGGAATTACTCAAACATGTACAATTTTTGTTAAGCCATGCTACATCAACACTGTAAAGTTTATCAGACATGTTACATCTCTTCATGTGGGCAAAATTCCCATAGCTGAACAATTCATGCAAAGACTTATTGCCGTTATTCACATTTTTAAAAACTATTTTTAAAACTTCATTTGCCACATATTAAAAGAGAACTTCAGGTTCAGTTCAGGTTTTTATTCAGTTGCAGTTTGTGCAAGATAGGCATGCTTCTGTCATGCATAAAAGGTGTAAATGATTTGTTGGAATTATGAGAAAGGTATTGTATTGAGTAAGAGGATTAATGCATTAGTAAATCCATACTTATTGTCTTTAGTGCATTTATTGATCTATGCAAATTGGCGAATGAAGCATGGCAAGGGTTTATGTTTGATTAAAGGTTAGTGACATGATTGGGAACACTTGAAATGCCTCAAGAACCAAATGAGTTGAAATATATACCAACTATACACTAGCAGGAATGGATCTCCCACCTGGGAGGATTTATCTGTAATTTGTTTACTTAACCCTAATCAACCCGGGCTTTTTTGAAATTAATTTGGCCCCCCCTTCAGATCTCGGCCGCAGATCGCGCGATCGCCGCAAAAAATTTGCACATGCATAGAGCCGGACGTAATCTCCAAGACTGTATAGTTAGATTTTCAAAAATAATTATCTTCTATTTTTAAGTAATTAATTATGCATATTTATGTATAAAATTATATTTTTGCCTATAACTCCCTTTAAACAGCTCACAGAATGCTAATTTTTGGTGATAATATTCTTTTTGACATTTCTAACAATTATCTGTCAAAAAAATGCTGAATCAGAATGAATTTCTTATGTATTTTATTGTTTCATGAATTTCTTATGTATTTCTCTGTTTTTTTGACCTTTTGTTTTTCATTGTTTTTTCGATGAAATTTCTCGGGGACACTTTTGCGATCATAAACAGCATAAAATTAGTTAATTTCAATCAGTAAAAGTAAAAATAATCATACATTTATGAATTTGGGCTGAAAACACAATTTGCATTGAAATAACAAATGATTTCATGTTTTTGAGCAATTTTTGGTGTGACATGCAGGTACGAAAAGTTGCGTAACTCCGGAACCGCGTACCCGGACGTTGCGAATTTGGTCTCAAAAGATGCGCACTACTTGAAAGTAAAAGGTCAGCGAGCGACACGGTCAAAAAATTTCGCGCGGCGGAATGGTCGTGAACTTTGTCGGGGCCAGATAGGGTAGAATCAAGCATAAACATAGGAGTATCTTAATTTTATCCGGGAACGATAAAAATAAGCCCCATAGAGAGCCACACAGCAGGTTTCCGTGCTACAAGTAATATTGACATTGTTTATTTTAGAATGAGTCAACGTTTGACTACAAGATTTTTCCAGGAGAATCCTTGCATAGTTTACTTGATTCCAGAGTAGTTTCAGCCCAAGTTGAGGACTACCCCCAATCATGTCATTTACATGTACCTTTAACCCTAAAAAGGCTGGGGGGGGGGCGGAATCGCCCCCCTAGACGTTTCGCGCAAAATGTCTGCGACGCGCTAAGCAGTTGCCACGGCGTTTCGTGACATTATTCTCTCGAATGTCGCGCATCTTTTGAGACCAAATTTGTGACGTCCGGGTACGCGGTTACCAAGTTACGTAACATTTTGTACTTGCATGTCACCCCAAAAATTGCTCAAAAACATGATTTTGTGTACATTTTCAATACAAATTGTGTTTTCAGTCAAAATTCATAAATGTATGATTATTTTTACTTTTATTGGTTGAAATTAATTAATTTTGTGCTGTTTATGACCGCAAAAGTGTCCTCGACAAATTTCATAAAAAAACAATAGAAAACAAAAGGTTGAAAAAACAAAGAAATACGTAAGAAATTTGAAAAAACAATAAAATACATAGGAAATCAATTTTGATTCCGGATTTTTTTCAAGTAAACTTGTTAAGAATGCTAAAAAGAGTGTCCAGACACAAAAATTAGCAGTTTTGGAACTTTGATTAGTGATTTACAGCTTAATTATGATTTTACGCATAAATTAGCATAATTAATTGATATGAAATTAATTCCTGGTAATTAACTATACAGTCGTGTAGATTACGTGATGGGTAACGTGCGTGCTGATTTTCGGCGCGATTGCGCGATCGACGGCCGAGATCTTAGGGGTGGGCGGAACTCCCCCCCCCCCCCCCCCCACGATATAGCATAGCCAAAAAAGCCCAGCCTGATTAGGGTTAATGTCTCATCATGTCATAAATTTTATATTGTGTCAATAGCCTGCTAAATGTTATAAACAAGGGATAAAATTTAGCTAACATGGGAAGTGGTGTTTTCTTTCATGCATCAGATGTCATATATTTTTCCCCCATGATGAAAGGGGCTTCTTAAAGTTGTAGTTTTTACTAGATTTGGCACTGCTTTTTCATAGTGATGTTATGATCATATATGTACTTTTGCCATTCAATTTGTATCAGTTTTACACAAAAAGTTTTTGTTCCATCCCATCTTGATTAGGAAATTTTTGATTAATTTAGTTTTGTTTTTGATAATTGATACCAGATGATGTAATGTCAGGATGCCAACCAATGTTACACCAGCTAAAATTGTGTCATTCATTTATCTGACAGAACATGCCATTAGTTACAGCAGTGATATTACCATGATGACTTTTTTCATTAGTTCAGTTGTGTATTTTTTTTTCAGGACATCTGCCTTGGAGAGTTCACACTTCAAAGAGAAAGAAGACCTCAAGTCAAAACTTGAAGAAGAAAGAGAGGAAAAGTCAAAATTAATAAAGGTGAATCTTCAATCTTGATTATAATTAGTGAAGTGTCCTCATGTGAAAAATGTTTTCATGTTCATTTCCATCAGCACAATATCATTTTATCAATGAACAGTTATGAGCTATTTACAAGATATACAGGGGAAAGTTCTTCCAGGGCAAGATGGAAAATTTGCCTTCATCAAACATTTGAAAGGGGCCTTTTGCGACTGATGAGGGCTTTCATAATTGGTTTTGTCCTTTTGGCCTTTCCCATCTGGCACATTCTTTGTAATTGAAATATACATTTGTAATCTAATTCTATATGCAAAAATAAATAGTAAACAAAGACCTAGTAACATCAAATCAGTAAATGGTGTTACAATTTGACCAAAAAAAATTACCCTTTATGTTGGTGTACTCCAGTGGTTCTAGAACTTTTTAAAACTTTTCTTTTAAGATATTAAAATTCACTTTCTTTCATTTTTTAATTTTCACATCCATGGAGATTTAGCATACAGATTTCCAGATGCTTTTCATTACACCATAAAAACAAATCTTATCACAGTTGAGTGAAATCTTATTCTGATCAAGCCATCATTTATTAGTCTAACTTTATCATTATTTGTTCTGTGAACTTTCGGCAGGATTTTTGCAAAATCAAAGAGAGGAATGAAGAAATATTGGTAGAAAATGCTAAACTGGTCGGCCATCAGAATCCGAAACAGAAGATTCACTATCACATGCAGATCAAAACAAAGAACAAGGAACTATCTGAGGTAAGTTGGGCGGGGAGTACTCACGGTTTTCTTGTTTTGTTTCTTCGAAATAATTTATCGCTAACATATGTTTACAGGGTTCCCAGCCAACCCAGAAATCAGGGAAAACATGGAAAATGACTTCCCCTGCATTCAGTTTAGGGTGAACTCAAGAAATTTGAGAAAAGTCCCCCAAATCAGGGGCAGCGCCAGTGTAAAATCTTAGGGAGGGTGAAAACTGGGGGGGGGGGGGTGCCAAAATGTCAAAAAGACTTAAAGACGCTATATAACACTGTGGAAGACCCGTTTAAAAAATTGTCTAACTTAGCTATCTGACATATCTGACAGTGTTTAAATGGACAAATAACACTCTAGAACACAAAAGTTTTGACAGTTTTGCTGTCACTAATACAATATGTGCAGATACATATTGGAGCATTAATTATTCTCAGCCGATAGGAAATTCTACAACACAGCAATCTATAGGGGAAAGTTGGAATGGTCTCTCAATGATGTTCACTTTTCTAAAGCACTTAATGATAGTTTTAAACTGCAATTTTTTTCAGGGCTTCATTTTTAAACCATATCAGTGACACTGGTAGCATGGGGAATCATGTAGCTCAGATTTGTAAAACTGGAAACATTGAGTGATTTCAAGTTTTGGATTAGTATTCGTGTTAGTGTTATCTTAACAATAACACGAGCGTTAATCCGAAACTTGAAATCGATCCGTGATAGCGAGTTGACCCCGAAATTATGACGCACTTCCTGAAGTTGGTGTTATAGATCGTGTTGAAAATCGTCTGCTGAACCGAGCTGGGTTGCTGGTGTTAGCAATTTACATGCGTTTGTCCCAATCACTAACACTAGACCCTAGGGATTAAGAAAATCACCATTTCAAGTTGGTTGTTAGTGTTAGTGTTATTTCTGTCTCGGCTCACCCAGCTGGGTCGCGCAGTTGTACGAGAAATGTGTATGGCAGCGCGATTGCGCGCGGTAAGCGGCAAGAAAAATTACAATATTTTAGATTGTGAAAGAACAAAGACATAATGAAATGAGTCAAATACATGAAATTAAGAGGGAAGTTTACTAACTCTTGACGTCTACTAACACTAACAATAACACTAATCCAAAACTTGAAATCACCCATTGTTATACAATGCCTTTAAGTTTCATGAATTACAGAGCAAAAACCCCATCTGCCCCCTCTGCCTGCCTGTGGTGCCACCCCTGCCTCAAATTAGGGGATTTTTTTTTGGGGGGGGGGGTCCAATGGTCCAACTTTCTCTCCTGTCCATATTTACAGACACGTGGTGAAAAAGAAATATGTGAAGTACAAAATGGTCAAAATGTTGACCCTGAAGTTTTTAACTTACTTCAGGGAAAAATCAGGGAAGTTTGTGTCCTTGAATTGCTTGGAGCCCTAGAATTAATAATCTGTGGCTTCGTCAGTTGGTAGACTGTCGGTCTGTTACTAATAATAATAATAATATTTTTATTTACCCAGGGTAGCCACTTCAGTCAAATAGACTGTTTTTCCAGCGGGCCCTGCATAACATAAATGTTATTATTATCCTTCTCTGTTCTAGAATGCCGAGCGCCTAGCTAGAAAGCAGAAGGTACCATTTTTTAAAAGTCTTTGGTATGACCCGGCTGGGGCTTGAACCCCCGACCTTCCGCATGTGAGGCGGACGCTCTAATCCACTAAGCCATCAGACCGGTGTGACCGGTTGATTGACTGGTTGATTGCAAGTTCGATTCGTGGTCAGGACCAAAGTGATACCTACTGCCTCTAGCCTGGTGCTTGGATAGCTACATGGGGTAGGGAAGTTAATGCATGGGACTACGGGAGGACTGACCCCCTACTGTAGTCAAACTGTCTTGGGCAGCCATGTGGCCTTCGATTAAAGAAACAGATGAAGGCCCTGCCTGGTACTCCACTGTAGGAGTGGGATGGTTTTAACTTTCACTTTTAAGATATGTTTGAAATTAACTTGGGAGAATGGAGATATCTGGATGAAAAAAAAATGTGTGTTTCTTCATGCAGAGCTACTTGAGGGGTAGTCCTCAACTTGGGGTAAAACTAGACTAGAATCAAGTATAACCTATGCAAGTATTCTACTGTGAAAATTTTGTGTCAAAACGTTGACTCATTTTAAAATAACTTCCATCACTATGCCTCGTGACAGACACATTGCTTTTTATGGCATTAATTGCTCGAGAGAAATAAAGTGCTATTATGTTCATGCTTGATTCTCCTTAAGTAAACAAATTAAAGAAAAATCCTTCCAGCTGGGAGATCCACTCCAACTGGTATATAGTTGGTATAATTATGTTTCAACCAGTTTAGTTTGAGAGGCATTTTTTTATTTCTCCCAATCATGTCACTGCCCTTTAAGTGAAATCTGTGGTTAATTTATTATGTGAGACAGTCAATTTTTTTTGTTTGTTTAATACAACCTGTCAATTATAATGTTGTTATGCCCATGAACGGAATTGAACCATAAATTTTTATAGCCTTGTTTTGTTGAAAGAAATCCTATTCTCATTATAAATGAAACCGATTCGGAACATTTTGCTGGCAACTTGCAGTGTGATATCATATTTGCACCTCTAGTATTGTATATATTTTGTTTTTGTCGTTCACATGTCGCACTACATTTAAATTGATTATCAGCAAGGTGGCTCAGTTTACTGGTACAGTATGTGACATTATAGTTGTATTAACCTTTTGCCTCTGAGATTCTAAAATTCCCATAGAGTTAATACATGATACATCCGGTTCCAGTAGCCAATGCTGATGCGTGGGCAAAGTGATATGTGTAATATCATCCGAGGAACATATTATTGTGGTGGTATGTATTTACCATGGAACATAGTTCCTGCTCAGTTTATGATGATATATCAGCCTAGGCTGTATTGAAAATTGTTGTCTTTAGCATGCAAAATTGTTAGTATCAACTAAATTATATCTTTGATCTCAAGTAAGGTACATTGTAAGAGTCTTGTTTTTACTGCTTGATCAATGGTTGTGGTTGCTTGCAATTTTTGTAAAAAGCTAAATTTGTTGTACTGAAATGCGTGCAGAAAATTAATCCCACAAAACTTTTCACCTTTTCAGTACTTTAAATAGCATTGACACCCCCAGTTTCCACTTCCAGTGGCAGATTGGGTGTGTTGACTTTGCACAATATACAAGATTATAAGAAAAATAAGCCTGTATTGTCAGTTTCCATAATATCCTATTACCGTCTGACTCTGACATTTGAAAAGTAAAATCTAGTGCAATTATTTTTCAATGAATTTCAAGCTCCAATTCAAAGGCATAGCTACAAGGTGAATCACTTACACGTAAAGATGATATGAATTTGGTAAAATCCTTATTCAAAATCAGTTTGTCTTATCCCTGGATTTTAATAGCAGCTTACGAGCTGTTCGATATTAGCACTAATAATTTCTAATCCTAAAAAATGAACTCCCCGCAATCCTTTCTAGCGTGATGCGAAACTTAAAGGCAGGGGATCTCTTTTGCATGCCTAAAAATTAACATTGTGTAAATACAATGTTATTTAGAAGAAAATGCCATCTGGGAACCTTCAGCAAAATATAGGAGCTAGAAACTCAGTGTAAGTGGAATTATAGTGACCGTTAGACTCAGATTTGAATTTTTTCTCGCGAGGAAAAAATTCCTACCACAGAACGTACACTAAACGGCTATTGTTTTTCTTTTGCATTTTTCAAATTCTAAGCAATTACTGACCCCCAGATTTCACAGACATGCCCTTCATCAATAGCCTAAGGGCATGGATTATCCTCTCTTGGTCTGGGGGATGTTTGCAACTGAGATCCACTACCTTTAATATAATTAGCGCTAATAATTTCTAATCCAAAAAACGAACTCCCAACGATCTTTTTAGCATAATACGGAACTTAATATCAGTGCTAATAATTTCTAATCCTAAAAAACGAACTCCCCATGATCCTTTCTAGCATAATACGGAACTTAATATTAGCGGTAATAATTTGTGATCCTAAAAAACGAACTCCCCGCGATCCTTTATAGCGTAATATGAAACTTAATATTAGCGCAAATAATTTTTGACCTTAAAAAACAAAATCTCAATGATCCTTTTTAGCGCAATATGGAACTTGATATTAGCGCTAATGTCTGACCCTGAAAAAACGAACTCGCAACATTTCTTTTTAACATGGATTTGCGGACTTGACAAAATCGTTTAAACAGTAAATGCCCGTTTAGGAGCACTGTTTAAACGGAAATTTTATTTAACGGGATGACTCAGCCCTAGTAGGTTGTAAATTAAATATTGTGTTAGCTGCACAAAATGACCTTTAATTGATATTAATTTCATCATTAGTAGAAAATGTCACTGCATTTGCATTGACATTGAATGTAATTACTATTCAGTGAAACTTACATTTGCTCTGATGACTTGAATGTTTTGATACAGATGTGATCTGCATGCAATGTCCTTGTAGAGTTATTGCTTTTTCATGAGATATGGTGCTAAATAGCTTTGATTGAGTAATTTGCCATAAAAGGTTGGGGACAAAATTAAGTAATGGGCCCACACAGCCTGTTAATTCAATTTCAGGTGCAGGAGTAGACCTATTTCTTTGATGGCTTGCCTTTCTTCATGCAATGGTCTAGAAGGTTATTACTTTGTATGTAATGAAATATATTGCTTAATAGCTGTAAATATTGTCAACTAAGTAATTTGGTATTAAGGAAGAGCGGTGGGGGTGGAAATCAGCCTGGCCCCATACTTTGTCAATTCACCTGGCATGAGTAGACATGTTTTATTTATATCAGACACATGGTGTTTGTATTATTTTTTTTCCCAATGTGGATGAAACTTACTTATGGTTCAAAGCCCTCATTGCAGTATCGAGTAGGAGAAAATGCCATCTCCTTCTCATCCATCACTATCTTAAGTACATGTGCATAGCCATAGCTAAGGGGAGGGGGCCAAGGAGGCCATTAACCCCCTGTGGTTGACCTGAAATTAAAGGGGTGACTGGCTAACAGATTTTGTTTCACCAATTCATGGGGAGTAGGGATCAGATTGGTATTTGTTGAAATATCGAGTCATTTAATTTTTTGTGTGTGTTTTTATGCCTCCACAACGAAGTTGCCGGAGGCATCATGTTTTCGGGTTGTCCGTCCGTTACCGTGATAACTTAAGAACAGCTAATCCGATTTGAGGAAACTAGGACCAAGTATGTACTATGAGGCAACAATGAACTGATTAGATTTTGGAGCTGAAAGTTCAAAGGTCAAAGGTCACAGGGCCTAAAATGTATTTAATGTGGGCTCATTACTGCAATAACTTGAGAATGGCTGGTCAGATTTTGATGTAATTTGGGTGAAGTATGTATTATAAGGCACCAATGAACTGATTAGATTTTGGAGCTGAAAGGTCAAAGCTCAAAAGTCACCAGGCCTAAAATATGTCTGATTTGGGCTCATTACTGCAATACATGTAACTTGAGAATGGCCGGTTGGATTTTGATGTAACTTGGGTGAAGTATGTATTATGACTGGGCACCAATGAACTGATTAGATTTTGGAGCTGAAGGTCAAAAGTCAAAGGTCACTGGGCCTTAAATATGTCTGATATGGGCTCGTTACCGCGATAACTTTGAGAATGGCCAGTCGGATTTTGTTGTAACACGGGTGAAGTATGTATTATGAGGCACCAATGAACTGATTAGATTTTGGAGCTGAAAGGTCAAAGGTCACTGGGGCTAAAATATATCTGATTTGGGCTCATTACTGTGATAACTTCAGAACAGCTAATTGGATTTTGATGTGTCTTGGGTGGAGTATGTATTATAAGGCACCTGATGAAATGATTAGATTTTGGAGCTGAAAGGTCAAAGGTCACCGGGCCTAAAATATGTCTGATTTGGGCTCATTACTGTGATAGCTTGAGTATGACTGGTCTGATTTTGATGTAACTTGGGCGAAGTATGTATTATGAGGCTCCAATAAACTGATTAGATTTTGAAGCTGAAAGGTCAGAGGTCAAAGGTCACAAGGCCTCATACATGTCCAAATTGAGCTCATTGTCGCGATAATTTAAGAATTGCTTATCGGATGTTACTGTGACTTGGTCAAAGGTCACATTGGGCTTTCATATTATTTATTTGTCTTGCTACCATGGTAACTTGAGGCTTTTCAAATTACATCATTTGGATGAGAGTGCGGACTGCGGATCGAGGCATACCCATCGACTGCGCGCAGTTGAACTGCTCTAGTTTTGGTTAAATGACAAAACTTTTGTTCTTGTTCTTGTTGGTGTTGTTGTTCTTCTTGTACTTGCTCTTCTTTTCTACTTCACATATTTCCAAATTTATTAGTTAAAGGTATTGGCTAACATTTACCACAGTTAAAAAAATCTGAGCCGCACGATTCCCCATGCTACCAGTGTCTTTCATGAGGTCTAAAAATGAAGCCCTGAAAAAATTGTATTTCAAAATGATTATTTAGTGCTTTAAAAAAGT
>JZLH01S0097995.1:93208-104979 GCA_001188425.1 Eucidaris tribuloides | reverse complement strand
GAGAGAGAGAGAGAGAGAGAGAGAGAGAGAGAGAGAGAGAGAGAGAGAGAGAGAGAGAGAAGAAGAAGAAGAAGAAGAAGAAGAAGAAGAAGAAGAAGAAGAAGAAGAAGAAGAAGAAGATAACGATGGTGCAAGAGGAGGAAGAGGGAAGAATCTTGCTGTGTACATGGCATACTCTTGTATTTTCAGGACATTGCTCAAATCAAAGATGGGTATTGGCAAAAGTTGACTTCTGCACTGTTTAATGTGCTTTCATTCACATTATAGAGACATATTAGAACATGAAAATGTTTTCGATTGTTCGTTCACTGAATTAAAACCAAATATGAATATTCACCACAATCAGTAAATTCCCTTGAAGAATGTGATTCTCATCATCGTGAAGTCCACCACTGGGGACTTCCGCTGTGATGCAAGCATGCGCGTCAAAGAGGATGTAAGACACATTGTGTGTTATTTTCTTAACCTACTTGTGGATGGTGACTTGATGGGGTCCACCATCTGCCGTCCTTATGGTACATGCTGGCCTGGATCAGGTGATTGGTAGGCAGGATTGTTGATGAAGGGGATGAGAGGAGGGTGACAACCCCTTGTTGAAAAGTTTTGTCAGCTAATCTTGAAATCAGAACTTCTGAGGAAGGGGTTATTTAATGTGTATGTATGTGTGTGTGTAGTGTGTGTAGTGTGTGTGTGTGTGTGTGTGTGTGTGTGTGTTGTGTGTGTGTGTGTGTGTGTGTGTGTGTGTGTGTGTGTGTGTGTGTGTGTGTGTGTGTGTGTGTGTGTGTGTGTGTGTGTGTGTGTGTGTGTGTGTGTGTGTGTGTGTGTGTGTGTGTGTGTGTGTGTGTGTGTGTGTGTGTGTGTGTGTGTGTGTGTGTGTGTGTGTGTGTGTGTGTGTGTGTGTGTGTGTGTGTGTGTGTGAAATATGTCAGTATTTTCACTTTTCACAACTCAAAAGAGTTTTCTGCAAGCATATTTACATATAAGTATTAAAAAAAACATGTTTGTTGGCAAATTTTGACAGCTGAGGACCACTTTTTAGGGGAGGAGTTGGGGTTGGGTATCTGACAGGTATTTTGTACAATAACAAAATTGACAAATTTAATCAGACATCCCCACATTGAAAATGTTCCAGCACTGTACCCTGGGAGCATGTTCTAGAATACTAGTAATTTTCTGTCACAATTTTAAACTGAGCGATTTTTATTTCGTAGCAGGTGAGAGGTACGTTATTCCCGTTCGATATTTTTATGATGCAGATTTCAATTAGCCTTCCTTTTTATTGTACAATTTATGGTCTCAGTGGACGCCATTAGGGGTTAGTTATGTTTATGAGTATTGAGTATGATATTTTACTGTATAGGCTCTCGTGGTTCTGCTGTTGAAGAACATAGTGCAAAGTTAACCCTTTCAGTATGGCATTGTAAATGTCACATTTTGTCATGTGTGTGAAAAAAGGCCTTCTCTACTAGTGTTGCACGACTCCAGGATTTTTGGGAGTCGACTAGTCGCCGATCAAAAGTCGCGACTCCGACTATTTGCTGACTCTCGGCAATGTTCTCTCGGCTTGATCATCAGGTAAAAAGAAGCACACTACAGCCTGCACAATGACTGTTCAGTATAGTAAGTTCATGTTGAAAAGTATCTTTGAACTTATATTGTTTCAACTGTGATTATGATCATTCAAAAATTGACTTCTAGTCATGGTCCCACACATTGTCATCGATGTTTCGACCGGTTTATACAGCATACATATGTGATTGCATGGAGTCGATTCTTGCATTTCTAAAGTCGGAGACGCGACTCCTCAACGATAGTCACGACTCCGACTTTTGACGACTTAGTCGTGCAACACTATTCTCTACGATCGACTAAATACAGCATAAATTGCCTTTATCCATGCACATGGAGGTTTATACAGAGTTTATGAAGTTTTTATGCAAGGGTAATGAGAGGGTATGAGGGAATTTCCCACAGACATATATATGCATTTAGTGAAGGCAGAAAAGCTAGAAGAAATTTAGATGATTCATCCAAGAGTTTCAATTTTTCACAGTGTAATTAACACCCCTCCCCCCCCCCCCAAGACACCATTGTTTGGTAAGTTTAATGAAGCTGTGATGTCACAACAGTGCAACTATTCCATTGAAACTGTACACAAATTTTTATGTTTATCAGCAAAAAAAACAACCCCATTGTACTTGTTATTCATGTATGTTAGAGTTGAGATAATTTTTCAAACTAGAGCTGGCAATAATTGATCTGAAGTTCTGAACCTCATTTGATTTATCATGGTAAAAACATTGTTGATAACATGATTTATCGGCTAAGAAGATTAATCTATTTTAGGCTTAAATTGACAGTGCGCCCTGTGTAGGGCTGTTATCAAAACGTAGTCAAAATAGTGTTGCTTTCTGTAGACCCACTTGTAACTAGATCAGGAGATTCATAGTGATGATTGTTTATAAATAGCATTTTTGGTGGGCAGTGTGTTGACAGAGTTGTTATGTTTATTGACAATTATACTAAATGCACTATTGCATGCACTTATACCACAAGTTTGATAGCTAAACAGCATAGAGGTCTCTCTTTTATCCCCACCTCCCTGTTTCTACCTATATGATTACAGGCAGTAACACTCGTGTGCAGAGTATTCATAGCTATAGGGATTTCTTGGGCCATGTCATGCCTCTTGTTGATATTTTTAAATGATCATGAGATCATTATCGTGTACACGATATTTTTTCAACATTGAGTAATTTCGATATTATCAAAATATCGCCCAGCCCAGCACTTGCAAACATTTGAAAAAATATGTCTATTGCCTCTGTGGATAGCAATTCCGCTTCAGTCTGTGGTGTTTTACCAGAACAACTATCTATTGCTTTTGTACATGAATTTTTACTTATTGTTGTTCATGAAAAATAAAAATAAACTCTCATTGTTTCTTGGGTATGTGAATGCAATTTAAATGAATCTTCATGCTATTTACACTTTTACAGGTTGTTAGGGCAATTTAGCTTCATTGCTAGCCCAGAAAATTAATGTAAAATGATCAAAACTTAATATGAGCTGCTCTGATATGACATCATAGACTACTCCAGAAATACTGTCTACAAAGAGTGACAATCAGATTTATTCCAATTTTTATATAATCCCATCTCTTGAATGGCTTAACCAAATTTGCTTGAACTTTCAATGTTGGGTTTATAAAAAATGTTTGGGATTCACTGAATGTGTTCGGAAACCTCTCCTTTAACAAATCTTGAATTTCAATCCAAATAAAGTGAGTGTACTACATCATTATGCTGGCAAACTACAATCACAAATTGCAATCCATAAGAAAAAAAAATTACAAAAGAAGGGAGAGAGACTGAATAGAAACTTAAAGAAAGCCAGAAATGGAATGATTCAGCTTGCACGTCATGGTATCGAGATCAAGATTGCGTGCTGTTATATTGATCGATCACACCTTCCATCAAAATGCACCAAACATAAATTGTTTTTTTCTTCTTTTTTGGAGAGAACCCTGTGTGTACATACACAATTGTAGCTGGTTGGTCAGATGAGTTAATCAATATTGATCTTCAGTATATCAACAAAGAATATGCATATGCGTGCATACACACAAACTTGGCGTTTGAATAGTAGAACTGCCATTTGCACATTTCAAGCTCAGTGGTGTGTTATAAAGATACAATGTCATTCCTTTATGACTTTGTGATCTATCATGACTTAGTTGTAATTATTGAGGTACATTAATTCTTGCAGAATACAAATTCACAGTGTAGGGTATAGCTTCCCTTTAAAGTTTGAACAGTTTCAAAATGGCTCACCGCAGGAATAACGAGCTAATATCACTCTGGGTGATCAATCTCTTAAAAAAGCACAGGAATGCAAAAAAGATGTTTCAATTGAAAATATATGGAATTAAATTTTTCAGATATCCAGATAACACCATGTGTATGAAGAATTTATTTCCTGAAATGTATCAGTTTTGGGGGAAAAAATGGTTCAAAAATATGCCTGCATCTATGTTTCCAACAATCTGGTCAGCCTGTCACAATTTTTCTCAATAGCTCAATTTTTGAACAATTCTAATTAGAACTAACACATTTCAAGAAGGAAGTTCTTGATAGTGTTATTCAAAAGGGGTTTATTTCATATCTTACCTCACCATGCAAACTCACAATCATCATTACAAATGTAAACACTAAAAACTCAATTGATTTCTCACAAAGATGTGAATTACTGTAGTTCTCATCTCAGGGACAAATATTATACAAATAATGAGTGGGCGGAGGTCGTTGCATCAAATTACCAGCCCGAGGTTGTCTTGAAAAGGATTTTCCCCAGATGAAGTTGAGGGAAAAATGATCCTTTTCAAGAAAAACGAGGGCTGGTAATTTGATGCGAAGACTGACATCACAGTCATTATTTGTTTTATTCAACGTTATCACACTTGTTGATGAAATTTTAATGAAGAAAAAAAAATATATTTTTTTTGTTGATTGATAATTGCCTTTCAGCCCATTTCGCTTTGCATATTACCGTGCGCGCGATCGATGCGACGTAAAGCATCCATTGACCATAAGTGCGCTCGCGCAAATGGAATTTCGGTGCGCAGCCCTGCGTCAAATTTAGTATGCGCAGAAAAAAAATGTGTATACCATACGTTTGTGGATTCCGTATGGAAGCGCTATTTCTTCACATGTTAATTGGGACTTCCGAGATACGCATGCCTGTGTAATGACGCTGTAACGACCAGTCGTTACACTCTTCGTGGGTGAAGCTCAAAATAGAAAATGTCATGTGACAGACATTGAACCAATCAGGAATACAAACAAACTTAACCAGATGAATAAATAACAATAATGACATGGACAAGTACAGAAAAAGCAACAATAACAAGTACACATAGAAAAATGTCTCATGTTTAAAAACTCCATGTTAAAGAAGTTTGCTCCATTTGAGAAAACAAAATTAAGAAAGTGAAAACAAAAATCAAATTAAACTTATATTGAATATGTATGATATGACTAAGAATGTTTATGTGATATTATATATTTAAAAGTGATACAACATACTGAGACCAAATAACATGTTTTTCAAAATATTACATTTCTCATGATTTCTCAATGTCTAAAAAGCTTATACTGGGATGATACATCATCTATTACCTCAAGGGGTATAAGCCTTGAAAAGTAATATTGTGATATATATTTGATGCTTGACAAGAGTTTACTGTGGTATAATGCTGAAATTTGCTGTAGAACTATTATAAATATGATGCCTAGATACGAGAACGTCTCAATGTTGCCGGATTTACTGCCTGAAGCCCTGAAGCAATCCACGCACATAAATCAATTTAACACTGGATTGAACATCGCCATAACAACAAACAATTGTATATTTCTGTTTTGTATGTGATCTAGCTAATCAAATCTGTGAATAAACATAGTCATAGCCTCAGCCGGTGAATGAGAGCAAGCTGCGAAATACAGCACCGCGTTAACCCACTTGATTATCAGCCACGCGACTCAAAGCGGGTCGTTTTACACCTGTATCACGGCGTGCAAGCTTTTGTCATCTGAAATAACTGGATCAAAAGTCAATATGATGGATAGATTTTTACTCCCTGTGAATAGAGTATTATAAAAATGCCACAGGCACGCAGTTCATACACAAGTGTCTAATTTGATATCTGTTGCACCAATTTAAGGTGAGAGAGAGTTCGTTGTCTTTTCCACACTTTTCGATCAAAGTCTACAGCTGTACAGTTATAAATCAAACCAGATACTCTTCTTTCAGAAGTGGTTGATGATCATGAACATGATAACTGTAGCATTCTTGTAGATTTGAAATGAGTGGCATATATTTCAACTTTGAAATATATCTGTGTACAAACAGGTTTAACAGATAGGTAAAAGTTGCAAGCAACATTAAAGTTCATATCTACTTGAAGTTAGTCGTATAACTGTCCACAGAGTTTTGAAATGTGAAAACACAAATTTGTGTCACTGAGCAAAATACAGGCCCCATACTATTGATGCTGTTCAGTATTCTGGTGCTACACCCCTGGAAATAGGTGTATTTGTCATTATATCACAATAACTGCTGCTTTTAATGATCCTGTTTTAGTTTCGAAAAATTTTTGTGGATAATTAATTCAATACCAGGTGTACCATGTAATGTCGTAAGTCTGTTTCATGCTGCCATATAAGCTGAATGTTTCTCCTCATACATGTTCACATATCAAGAACATGTTTTTACCATTTGTTGGCAAAATACATCATTTTCCTATCCCTTTGAAAGCAAAAGCTAATTATGAAATTTGTAATTAGTATTTCAGTGTGCTATTTGGCAACCCTGTTTCAACTAAAATGTACTTTTTTGATGTGTAAATTGTAGAATATTATATAGATGTTAGTAAATATGTGATACATGTACATTAGTTTATTAGCTTCTATACAAGGGGGAATAATTTATGAACATGTTTATTGAACACTATCTAAACACCATATATCTGTACACAAAACAAAATCCCAATACATGTAAATGTTTGCTCTACCCTGACAAGTGTAGAAATCACTGCCGTGCACACAATATGATAAAAAGTATAAACTTGTACAAAGACTAATATATCAAATCAATTTCAATGAGATAAATCAAGCACGATGGTTTAACTTCTTTGCGTGTGTATGATTTATATGCTTTAATGATTGTATTCATCGGTTTCAGACTGCAGTATTTCCCGCCGCCCCTCCATCAGTGTCCAGTCTAGTCGGTGCAGCCCTCCTGCCATCCATCACCATAACTAATAAATAACGTATTCAATCAAGTGATTCTTGGTGTGAGACAATTTGCTCCTGGTTATAATTGCTCTGCTCCTGCAACCGACAAATCAAAGTACTTCTCTTTTCTGCCTGATCACTGACCCTTCATTATAACCCCCTTTTTATCGCATATTTTTCAGTATCTGTTCTAATTATTACTGTTTTTATCTGTCTGTTCACACCTGTTTTTCACATTGATCGCTGTCACTTAATTCAGTGTCTGAGAGCTGTTGAAGAGATGGATACCCGACTTGGGACCATTTTAAGCAGAGCCACGTGTGATATTAATTTGAAGGTCTATCGGCAGTCATTGTTGACCGAAAAATGGGAAAATGGGATCATAAAAAGTTAAATAAACAGGCAGGAGTAATTAAGATATTGCTGCACAGGGGTGCAATGAAGAAGCATGTATATGTAGGACTGGTCTTAGGATCAGTGTCTGTGTGCTCTCAGAATTAATGTCTGTACAAATCTGTGTTTAAAATGTATGAAAAAAATGTGTGTACAACTGTACATCATGTTTTTTCTTGCATTGTTTGAACGTCATGAGTTAGCCATTGCCTTTCAATTTCTACCTTACCTGGAACATGTTTCATTTTTGGAAAAATACATTTCATTTTTTTTTAAAGATGTTGTAGAAAGAATGGATGTTGTAGAAAAATGGCATGATTGGGGGTAGTCCTCAACTTGGGGAGAAATTATTCTAGCTAATCAAGTAAGCTGTGCAAGGATTATACAGGGCTCAACACTAGCACTTGCCCGCTTGCCCGGGGCAAGTAAAATGTCATGTTGGGCAAGTAAATTATAAAAATGTGACAATTCACTTGCCCGATTGGGCAAGTAACATTTTGATCATCAGACGAGGAAAAAATGTCCAAAATCTTACCAAACGTGAGCAAAATATATATTTGAAATTTTGTTTTCAGTTAACTTACACCACATTCCAACATTGTTTTCTTGATTGCACTTCATTTTCTGTGTTTGAGTTTAAAACATCAACTGTGTGTCTGTGTCTTGTGTTTTTGTGCAATATGCAATATGCCTAGGTACTATTTCATGTGTCATTGATGACGGCTTGTGCAGAATTGTTGTAAAATTTTATGACTCTTTAAATTCATAAATCACTCTATCTGCATTCCCCCAGTATTGAAATATGAATCTTTCAGTGCCGTAAAGAACCTTAGTGGTTAAAGTTAGTGAGGAATAATGATTTTCAATATTTACATGTAGATATTTTTTATTTTCGGGCAAGCAAATTTTTCTTTTGGGCAAGTAAAATTAAGGAAGTGATTATTTTGCTTGCCCAAAGGGCAAGCCAAGAAAAAAAGTTAACTGTGGAGCCCTGGATTATACTGTGAAAATTTGGTAGTCCGAAGTTGACACATATTATAATAGCTTCCATCAGTATGCCTGTGACAGACAGTATACTGTTGTGTAGCTGTCTATGGGGTCTATTTCTATTGAGGCTCGAGAGAAACAGAATGCGAGTATGTTCATGCTTGATTTGGCTTAAGTGAACAAATTCAAAATAGATCCTTCCAGCCAGGAGATATACTCCAGCTGGTGCATGTTTTCATTGATATATCTTTCAACCAGTTTGGTTTGAGAGGCATTTTTTTTTTATTTCTCTCAATCATGTCACTGTCCTTTAAAATCAAGTGATTTAAATCACAAATTAATCAATTATTTAATTTAAAAAAAATGAGATTGGTCATGTGACATAAAATTGTAGGAAAAATCCTAAAATGACTCAGACATGTAAACTATTTTTTATGAGATTATGAGATTTGTTTCCTGGGTTATTTGCAAATCATGCCCATTGTCCTGGATAAAACAAGCAACAATGCAACAAGTTCTATCAATAGTTCGAGGGAGATTATGATATAAGTAAACTTGCATTTTCAAGAAATGCATAAAACAAATAACTAAGCAACAAGAAGTTTAACCAGTGTCTCAAGCCTCAAGGTAGAATTGCAATACACTGTGTGTAACACTGAATTTTAAAGAAATACATCCGTCAGTCTCGGAATTGCCCTTTGAAAAAATTAACTGTGTCAGTAAAATCCAAATATTAAGTGTATTTGAAATTCCAAATCCTGAAATCCTAAACAGAATGTAACAATGAATCTTGATTTTTTTTTTAATCAAATAAGAAAAATAGTTTATTTGTGTATTCATGATTTTCAATTTGTTTTATTACATTATTTGTTACTTAAAGTATGTGTATTTTAACTATACATTTCCAAATTGTAATGGGCAATTCCATGATTAGTTATGTTACACTTTATGACAAACTTTACTTAAAGATTGTGTCATTGATTTGCACGTCAAAAAACATCTAAATGAATGAAATCAGCTGAAATCATATCCAATGTGAAGATTAATATAAATAAACACCTCTCATAGAGACTTGGGGTAAAATATTGAGTTTTGGTGAAAATCTTGACGGTTAAACTTCATCCTTTTCCAAATGACTCGACGTCTTTTGAAAAAAAAATCTGTGACGTCGATGTGCATGGGCCGTTCCAAAATTATCCGATCAGCCGTTAGCCGAAGGTCGCGCAGAGTTTAGCCGTTTAACCAATCAGTGCGCTCCGCAGGTCTTGCGACGGTACACATAACCGCGATTCGCAATTTGAGTAAAATTGAAACTCACGGAAAGAACAACATTCTGGTAACATGTCGTTATTTGTTTTTCTCATAAAACAACATATTCATGACGTATGGATCTCAAACTTTCAACACACCATTTGTAAGTATGGTAGGTCTACTACTCATTGACCACCGTTTTTTAAACCGACCGCCTTCGCGCAATGGTCCGCTTGCGTAAAAATTCGAAATGTACACGTGGGACTAAGTGCAATACGCCACAATATGCGAACAAACCCACAACCAAGCAAAATGAGGAGGAAACAGGTAAGATATTAACGAAATTATGAGAAATCTGTTTAAATACTATTGTTACTGTAATAACTCTCTTTACCGTTTATGTCGGTGTATCGTATTACCGGACACTTTTTATTTGAATGCAGAATTCACACAATAAACTTGATTCATTTTCTTGTAAATCTTATTTTTTAAATTATTTCAAATGTCTATAGTAATATTTCAACAAAAAGAAATGAAGTCACCAAATCAATCTGACGAAATCGGCAGTTGAACTAACCCCTTCAAAAATTTTCTTCTTTTCGCGGCGCTGAAAATCGTCTTGTATTGTCGGACACCGTGTAAAGTCTATGGCAAAATACAAAAGTCGCCGAAGCAGCAAATACATGGAAAACCAATAGCAAATTGACATTGTCAAAACAAGCTTGATCGTCATTCACTTTGCACGGGTATTAGGAAAATTTGATTATTTCATAAAAGGGGCATTGTCCTAGATGTGTAAGTTTTGTAAGTTTTTTTGTGTTCTTATGATGCGTCATACATTTCTTGATCACTCAGGTTTTCGGCTCATCTCAGTTTTATGTTGCGCGCCAGCTACGCTGATATGCCATATAGCCTAAATGGCAAATAGTGTTTTTTTTTCCCATTTTAGACAATGATGATGATGATGGTAATGAAGATAATGATGTTGTTGATGATGATGATGATGCTGATGGTGATAATGATAATGATGATGATGATGATGGTGATGGTGATGATGATGATGATGATGCTGATGGTGATAATGATAATGATGATGATGATGATGGTGATGGTGATGATGATGGTGGTAATGAGTGTAATAAAATGATGATGATGATGATGATAAAAATGATGAAGATGCTGACGATGTTGCTGCTAATGATGAAAATGATGATGATTTAGTGATTATGATGATGATAGCTGTTTGCAATAATCATGTGGAAATAAAGTGAAATGTTGATCCGAAATCAAAGTAGGGGAATCTATAAAAAAAACATTAAAAAGGCATGTTTGTAGAAGACAGGGTGACAAGTGTACCTGTCAAGATGGGATGACAAGTGTGTCGAAAACGGGTGACGAGAAGTTGAACGTGTGGTAGGCATGAAGCTAATTTATTGAATACTCAAATAATAACCAATGTAAACAATCTTAAAGTAGATAGAATTGATTTAACAACTAATTTGTTATAATTTTATTTCATTGTAGGCAAATCCTCGACGGTTTCGTCAAAGAAACTATCCGAAGGAAAATTTTGAACGATCTCTCTCGCTTGTGAAGAACGGCACTTCAGTTAGAAGAGCAGCCTTGTGTTGTGGCATCCCCAAGACAACCTTATTAGATAGGGTTCGAGGTAGAACAACGAGCAGCACTGATCTTGGAAGAGGCTCAATTTTGACCGTGGACGATGAGAAGGTTCTCGTGGAACATCTTCTCAAGCTGGCATCGTATGGTTATGGTCTCACCAAAACTCAGGTATTTGAATTACGTGTATTTTTAAATGAATGTTATTACAAAAGAAATAATAGAACTAAAATCATTTCATATGATTTTAATACTTATTAATGCACTGTAATAAATAATACAAAAATAAAATGCATCTCTTTTATCAATTTGTCTTGTTCTTTTGTTATTTTGCTGTAGGTGATTCATCTGGCGACTGATATGGCAGATGAGCTGGGGAGGCGACCAAAGGAGAAGAAAGGAAAGCTGCTATCAGAAACTTGGTACAGGCTCTTTATGCGTCGCTGGCCCCAGGTGCGTCTTGCATGGCCTAGTAGGCTCCAGATAAATCGAGCAAGGGCAACGACGGATGAAGATTTAACTTACTACTGCAACGAGCTTCATCGCGTGATGCAAAAATACAACTGCATCAACAAGCCCCACAACATATACAACGTGGATGAAACTAATCTCAACGTGGAGCATAAACCACCGAAGGTCGCCAGTGAATCCAAGAAGTCGAGAACTAATTCCCAGTGTTGTAGTCAAGACCAGGCCATCCGAGACCAAGACCAAGACCAAGACCAGACA
>JZLH01S0097995.1:64541-83938 GCA_001188425.1 Eucidaris tribuloides | reverse complement strand
GCCAAGGTGCTGTTACTCGCCTGGATGATGATGCTACTATGCTTTGGCAAGAGAAAATGTCTTTAGATTGGAGTGGGATAGGGGTGGGTACTGTATTCGTGGTCATCTTTTAAAGGGAGGGGATCTCTTTTGCATGCCTAAAAAGTAACATTGTGTAAATACAATGGCATTTAGAAGAAAATGCCATCTGGGAACCTTTAGCAAAATATAGGAGCTAGAAACTCAGTTTTAGTGAAATTACACTGACTGTTAGACTCTGATTTGAATTTTTTTCTCTCGAGAAAAAAATTCCTACCATAGAACGTACACTAAACGGCTATTGTTTTCTTTCACATTTTTCAAATTCTAGGCAACTACTGACACCCAAATTTCACAGACATGCCCTTCATCAACAGCCTAAGGGCATGGGCTATCTTTTCCTGGTGTGCAGGGATGTTTGCAAATGAGATCCACTGCCTGTAATATCTAGCAAACTTGCTCACAACATGTTTGGTGAAGGGAGGGGGTGTTAGCAAAATTTTTTGTTGCTTGGATCTTGTTCAGGGAAGGGGATCACAAAGTTTTCTATCTGCTGGAAAAGAAAACAAGTTAAGGTGCGTGGGGGTCCACTCAGATTTCCAGGGTTCCCACAGTCATGGAAAATCCTGGAAAATCCTGGAAAAATTTGTGGTCATGGAAAGTCAGGGAAAAGTCAGGGAATTTGGAAAATTTGTGAAAAGTCATGGAAAAGTCATGGAAATCTGTTTTCAAATTTCTGTGGGAACCCTGTAGTAAGATAGTGGGTGGAACGGATGACTGTGAGGGGAGGTGGAGGCCATCATAACGTGTCTGATTTTGGAAACCGTGCCAGAAAGGAAGTCATGGAAAGCAGCAATTTACTCATGGAAATGTCATGGAAATCTGTTTTCAAATTTCTGTGGGAACCCTGATTTCTGACCACTGAATACTTGCCCTCGTACTTGATTGGATTGGGGTGGGGCGGAGATGGGGACTGTATTCGGGATCATCTTTAATACGTAGCAAACTTGTTTACAACATTTCATGATCATCTTGAGTATTAGCAACATTTTTGTGTTGCTTGAAAACTCACTCGGGGGAGGAGGATCACATGCTATTCTGTTTGTTGAAAAAGAAAATCACTAAGTTGGGGTGGGGTCTGCTCAAATTTCTGACCACTGAAAGCTTGCTCAGTGTGTGTGTGTGTGGTGGGGGGGGGCAAACTTATCCAGTCATTGAAAATTTGCTGTGGTTTGTGGAGAGGGGATGTCCATAGGCCAATGCATTTTTACTCAAATCATAATAAAATATGTTCACAATACCATTTGTAAAAGTCTTTGTAGTGGCAGTCAGATTCCCTTGTACTTACCCCCCCACCCCCCACCCCCAACACCATACTTTTGCGGGGTGTTGTGTGGCTGCTTGCACAGCATCTGTGACTGTATGTGTGCAAGAGTACTGTTCAGTTTTAAAGTACTAGAGCGAGTGAAATGACCATCAAGCATAGGAGTGGTTTGACACATTTCAGGTGGATGTTTTCATAGAAACTTAGCTTCCTGCCCTCAAGGCTTTGGTAGAAGTGAAAAATATGAATCCTTATTGGAAATGGTTTGATCTTATATTTTTTATGACCTTTCATGACAGGTATGTAGCAAATCGAGGACCATATGGCTTCAATCTGAGGGTTCAAAACGTCATATTTGTGTTTACCGTGTATCGCCCATTTTAGTTTGATTGCGGTGTGTCTTTCTCTACATATTGCATACAATGCGATGGAAAGAGCTAGACGCCAGACCTGATTCCATCGTTGAATTCAAATCCTTTAATTTGTCACATTTGACGAACAGGTTGCATTTCACTCCTTCAGACGTACAGTTTGGGAAGATGAGAGGCCCATATTCCAACATAACGTCAAATTTAATTTGACGGTAATATGTTCCAGCACATGCTAATCTCCCCCGTGACTGCGGCTTCATGAGGACGCGGCCTTTCGGATATGCCTCGATTTTTAAACCCACATAACAAGACTTCCCTGTCATCTCCAGAGCTTTGAAATACTGTATACAGTACACCAATTGAACAATGCATTAAACAGAGTTGAACACAATTTGTACATTATTTTTCTTCATCTATTCTAATCTTTTAATTTATTTATTTACACATTGATTGATTGAGTGATTGAGTGATTGATTGATTTAATTACATAGTATTGATTGCATGATACTGATAGATCTATCTATTGATATGTTTGTTGATTAACTGTTGATTTATTTGCTTGAATAGTTCATTGTTCATAGAAATAATCAGAACAGTCCAGTAAAATGAAATCTGGGATATTCTTAAAGTGTACTTGAACAAGAAAGTGCTTCTTCATTCAACAAGTCTCAAAATATACATAGTACTAATATTTGGAACAAAAACAGAAACCTGAATGAAAGAGAAGAAGAGAGAGACTCAAGAAATATGGGGGGGGGGGGGGAAGAGATGAGAAGTGGAAGAAAGAACTGACTTTGAGGAAATATGGCAACCACCTGAGTGAGAAAATGATGGAGTCATAGTAGGAAGATCACCAAAGGCAAAGATAAACAAAAAAAAATTGGAGACAGCCTTTTTTGTTTGACCAAGTTTTTGTACGAGTCTGTTTATTTTCTTTATATGTATGTCATGTGGTCTGTAAAAAAAAAATTAAAGAAAAGAGTATTACTTCTTTTTTTGGGGGGGGGGTGGGGGAGGAGAAGGTCAGGAGATAATGGAATTACAAAGTAACAAAAAATCTGACAGGACAAATTAAAGCAATGAAGCACCAGTCAATATCTTGACCGATACAAGATTGCTCCAGAGCATCTAACTAACAATTATATAAAACACAAGGAGCCGTACATCAGGATTTAAGATTATGTTATTGGAGTAAGTATCTGTATACGAATGAGTGAATGGCAGGGTCGCCAGTGTATAAGATAAATCCCTCAAAGAGGACAGTGCTGTATTATCTTTAATACAAGCATTTTGGCTCCACCTCTGGTCACATTTCAGACATATCTCCATGAAATCTTTTCTTTTTGACCAGAAGAAATTACTCAAATGACCCATGAGGCTGTAGAGTTAGAACCAGACAAGAGTTGATGATTAAAACGCTTGTCGAGTGTGATTTGCAATTTGTCGGGTTTCAGACTTCGGTCTAGTTGCAGTTATGTATCAACGTAAACAATCTCCCTTCACACCATCCCCAAAATAGTACATCCCATGTGGCTGTGCATGATTTTTTTATTTGCTTGTTTATTCATATATCACAGGAGGCTGAGTCTCAGAAACGGGTTAGTTAAATGTTTCGCTTGATAATATCATCACTTCGTTATCGCTCAAAATGTGATAGAAATGGTCTAATGATTCTATGTGACAATGTCATATCACACTTCACTTTAACATTACCGACACCATCCAATCAAATATCACATAAACCACGATCACACAAATCATGATGTTCAAATCCATTCAATCACCAAGTCATGCACGCATTTTTTTGTTTTTTGTTTGTTTGTTTATGCTAGAGGCATCACATTTTTGGGTTGTCCTTCCAAGCTGTGTGTGCATGCATGCATGCATGCATGCGTACATCCGTCAGAAACCTTTCTCATTACCACAATTCATTCATTCAAATTAATCTAGTATTTTTGGCTGCATTACCTAGATAAAACTTCATATATGGTGAAAAACTGTGTGCTTTTCATTATGTGAAGGTTATTAATTTGCAAAAGTTGTTGATTTGTTTTTGTTTTGTTTTTTGTTTGTTTATGCCAGACATGCCAGAGGCATCACATTTTTGGGTTGTCCTTCCAAGCTGTGTGTGCATGCATGCATGCATGCGTACATCCGTCAGAAACCTTTCTCATTACCACAATTCATTCATTCAAATTAATCTAGTATTTTTGGCTGCATTATATAGATAAAACTTCATTTGGTGAAAAACTGTGTGTTTTTCATTATCAGAAAGTTATTAATTTGCAAAAGTTGTGGATAAAAATCATTTTTTCTTAATTATTGTACAGTAAGTCACCTGAATGCTTTTATAATCAAGTGATTTTTGACATGGGGGGGGGGTCATATACAAGATGTAACCCGGGAAGAGCTTGTTTACTTGTGAGCCTCCTTTAAAGGTATTGGCTAACATTTACCACAGTTAAACAAATCTAAGCTACATGATTCCCCATGCTACCATTGTCTTTGATAAGGTCTAAACATGACGCCCTGAAAAAATTGTATTTCAAAATGATTATTTAGTGCTTTAAAAAAGTGAAAATTGTAAGTTGATCGGATTCACCTGCCCATTTTCTCCCATAGACTTACTGTGTGAGTGTGTGTACACCTACACTATTTAAACTCGCCTCCAGTTTTAATTGTTTATTCATGCATAACTTGCCATTGGCAGTGTAACTTTCCAAACTTTTGTATTCTAGGGTGTTTATTTGTCCATATGAACACTACTATGTAAAATTGAAGCTCCACAATGTTAGCCTATCAATTTAACCCATTGGAGACGGTTTGATTTTGCTATAACACGCGTTTTCCATAGACTCCAACACGAGTTAACTCTTACTTAGTCTCCTACGGGTTAAGGGAAATAGGAGGATTGGAAGAAGTCCTTACTGTGGAAAAGTTTGGAATAAAACTACCCTTGAATCAAATACACTTCAAGGCTTCTGTCGTCAAAATTTCATGATGTAATATTTATTACTGTTTAAACAATCGCTATCAGTACTCATTGTGACAGGTAATTTGTATCGGATCAATTTCTGTCAGGGCACCAGAGTAATTCAACACTGGTAAATGAATGCTTGTTTCTCCTCAAGTAACTTAATTCAAGACAAATCCTTCTGGCCAGGACATACACTCCAGCTGCTGTATACATTGGTATATGTTTCAACCTATTTGGTTCTTGAGACATTTTTGACTTTTCCCAATTATGTCAATGCCCGTTAAACTATAATTCAAGGTAAATCTCAGTGTGGACATACTCTTCAATTTAGTGTAAATTGGTATACTTTTCAATTCATTTGGTTTTGGGAGGCATTTTGGACTGCTCCCATAGCTGCCATTCTCCTTTAATATAAAACTTTGCCACTTTGAAAATTAAAAAAATCTCACTATTTAATTAAATTCAGGAATTACCACATTAGTGACACATTCATTTGTGGAATAACCTTTAGCAACTCAACTACATTCCAAGTTGAACATTTTTTTAATAACAAATTTATGTTCACTAAATTCCTATTGTAGCCCATATGATGGTACAGTTGCGATGTGAATTAAATTCATTTTCGACCCAGCTCCTCCACTGAAACAGGAATGCACGCTGACAGGCAGATGTAATAAAGCATAACCCAAGATTTTTCCTGAGATGCAAGTTTGTTTGCATTGTTTAATAAAAACTAAAATATGTGACTTGTTGTCGGTTGGTAAAAACATCCGTATTCATTAAGCTCACCACACTTACCTCGTCCTTATATTATCGCTTTCCAGCTATATTGTTACTATAACATATCAGGCTTTTTGTGTTTTTTTTTATGTAGGGCTCCACTTTAACTTATTTCTTTGCTTGCCCTTGGGGCAAGTAAGATCACCACTTTCACATTTTTACTTGTCAAAAAGAAAAATTTACTTCCCCCCCTCAAAAAATGAAATTATTAGAAAATCATTATTTCTTACTAATTTTAACCGCTAGGGTGTGTTACGACATTGGAAGTTTGTTATGTTAATTTTAGAGGTTGCAAATGTGATTCATGAACTTAAACACTTACAATTTTACCACAATTCTGCACAAGCCATCATAGTGACACATGTAGATTTTTATGGGCAATTCCGTGAATTATTGGACAAATCACAAATTATATAAATTGATCTGTTGCGAATCATATTACATTTTAATGGTTTGAATGGATATGAATCATGAAGAAACAATGGGGGACATCATTTCTACTCTAAATTTTACGTCTTCAACAGCACCCTCTAGGAGAATCAGAACCATACATGAAATACCACATGTGGGACTAGTGTGACTAAATCTCAGTTTTATGAAAAAATGTCATTTATTCTGCAGGTTTTTTCCATGCCAATAGCCTCTTCTCATTGTTTTGAAAGTAATAAAGCCCCACATATGCATACTAAATCTGAAAAAGACATGAATAAACGCAAATTTGTGTGGCTGGACAAAATGTAACTAACCGTAACGTAACTAACCATGTTTTTGATGTTGTAGTTAAAAATGAAAAGATTTTTTATCAATAAGTTAAATATCAAAAGACTTATCAAGATGCCAGAAATAGCATGAATACCAGAGTTTGTTTCAGTTGAAAACAGGTTGAGGAAACTTTGAGGACAAAGACTTATCATTTTTTTTTCCATGTCCTCTTTACGTAACGTAACTAACCATAATTAAAGTTCTTATTACTACCCACTGAAACATGTCTCATGATTTTGCTTGATGTTGTGAAGTAGGTGCCAGTCTAGAGAATTGTCAGTACCAAAACAGAAAAATAATATGAAAGCATATTCATGTAAGAGCCAAATGTTGAGTAGAGTTTGTCATAAAGTGTAACGTAACTAATCACGGAATTGCCCATATACATTTGATAGTCAGAATTTTTATTTGCCCAAATGGGCTAGCAAATTTTAGCATTTTGATCTTTTACTTGCCCGAAATGAAATTTTGCTCGCCCCAGGCAAGCGGGCAAGTGCTGTTGTTGAGCCCTGTTTTATTGGCTCATATGCAGCCTACACATCACGATCCACCCACCCACTCATTAGTTTTCATTCTTTCAAGTATTACCGAGTGACACGTGTGACCTTTCTGATATTTTAAGGCATTATTTCTCAAATTTTAGATAACGTTGCCAAAGCTGTAGAACACAAAATTTAAAACACAGATCTCCGTCTCCCCCTATTAGATGAAAAGTTTGGGCTTGGTAGTTTCATTGTTCAGTTTGAAAAAACAAAACAAAAACACATGTATTATTGATTTCCAGAATAGTATCCTGAAGAAAACTCACATTGCTAACTTGTATATAGTTTAGAAAAAAAACCCATCAAACTCTTTGCAATGCTGGATAATTGACATAATTTATGTGGTAAAAAGCGAACATGAAACTGGGCATAGACAAATATTTATAATAAGATCACCACCCACACACACGTAATAGTGAATTTGTTTTCTTTTGTTAAAAACATTTCCATTGTAATATCACGCTGTTGAATAACAAGTTTTTTCTGCACTTGCGTGGATGATATACTTGCAACTGTGATTGTGTGAGGGAAACTGTTTTGGTTTTATTTCTGACATATTTTTTCAACATGGTCATTTCAGGAAAAGGTCATGATTTTTATTTTTTGTGTCAACTGTAGAAGCAACTAGATGGCAAAATCCACTCATTTATTTTTGTTGAAGAAAAATATAACGAAGAACTCATAACATTTTAATGAACAGAACATTATTTATGTTGGTTGTATTTTGTGGTCAGCAACATTAGTTTTTAATGTTTTTTTTTTACGTGTTTGTAATTCATTTTGATTGTGATTATATGCAGAGTTATGTCTACATGAAAGTAAGAGCTGAATGGGTTTCTCAGAATATATGTGTCTCCTATTTATATTTAGTGGGATACTTGTTGACATACTAATCTTTGACTGAGAGTCCCACATCCAAACTATGTCATTTATTACATATTGCATGTCAAAAAGCTCTTCCCAAATCAAGCCGTCAATCAAAGTTCTGTCACAGTAATAATACCACGTGCATACATCTCCTGGAACTACACAATCATGGTAAATGATAACAGTCTTTCATGAATCCTCATGAAGTCATGGCAATGCCTCATTTCTGTCAAGATATTGAAATTATTGATTTATCAGTAATTTTCTATATTTGTATCATTATCTGTGTCTGTATTTGTATTACAATATCTGCTTTATCTCCTCCTTACGTATTGATCACACTGCAAATATCATTTATCTGTGTATCCATCTTTCACCTGTAGACCTATCTGATAATTGATTAATTTATCTATGCAATTTATCAAACAATCTATCTATCTATCTATCTATCTATCTATCTATCTATCTATCTATCTATCTATCTATCTATCTATCTACCTATCTATCTGTTTATCTATCAATCTCTCTTTTGAATATCTATATCTATCTATCTATCTATCTATCTATTTATCTATCTATCTATCTATCTATCTATCTATCTATCTATCTATCTATCTATCTATCTATCTATCTATTAGTATACACTCATACTGTGTATATATCTGTGTATTTTTTGTATTGGTTTTATTCGTGTAGTTGGTATCTATTGAGTCTATGCACATCATTCATTGTATGTGTGTATTTGCGTAACTATTTCTTGACCAAATATGTATTGAAACATCAATTGATCTATCTATCCATATTCCATTTATCTGTCTTTTAACAGATACACTTTGTCTAACTTCTATGGACATGTACACATGTATCCATTTTCCATAATTCCATCATATAATTTGTGTACTTGGCATTATGTACTGAATGTGAGTCAATCATCCATTCTTTGAAATTGATAAAAAGTAATGTATCATCATTTTAGTCATCTTTTGCTTATCCCAACATAACACACCTCTTTTGGCTCTGTTTTACCTCGCCTCATACTCCTACCCAGCCATTTGAAAATATTGACAGTTGGGAAGGAAATGATAATGATTAGGAAATCTTCGTGAGCTGAATGATGCTACACACATGCCTCTCCTAGATTTGATCAATGAACAAATTGGACAAATTGAAAATATTCTTTTCATTTCATATCCAGTAAATATGAAGTGATTTGCTTTATGAAACACTTAAATTAGATTCATACAATTTGCTTGTGTGTTTTTTTAACAAAAGAAAGTACTGAAAAGGCTGTGTGTATAAATGCATACTTGACACATGCATCTGGTAGATATAAAGTGATTTGCTTTATGAAACACTTCAGGTAGATCCATACAATTTGCTTTTGTATTTTGTAAACAAAAGAATGTGCTGAAAAGGCTGGAACATGCAAATGTAAACTAAACACATGCATACAGCACATGCAGTGTTGTTCACTGAGTATAAAATGGCTAAAAATTCACAGTTAATGAAATATAGTTACAGTAGGACATCTTTTCAATGTTTTTGACATGGAACCTGATAATCATATAATAAGATTCCATTTACCGTAGGTGTTAGGTATTATATTCATTATAATACAAAATTGAGTACATGTATCGGCTATTAAAGAGTTTAGCGATAAGCTTCAAGGATTTGGTCTTCAATTCTTGTTTTCCTTCAGAAATTATCAAAAGTGGTGCAGGACAATGCTCACATGAAACGAGAGATGGAGGCCCTCCAAAAGAAGCTGAATCTGCTGGAGAACGACGAGGAGAACAAGACCCACAATCCCGCGAAGAAGATGGCGGGACCTCTCAAGGAGAACTCCGACCCAGAGATGGATAGCTCCTTATGAGACTTTAGGGGGCTTCCATGCTTCACAATCCACCAAGTAGCCTATAACCACACTGTTCACCAAAGAGCCAACCTATCTGGTCCTCTTACCACCACCCCAGCTGGGCCCCACACTACCCTCCCCCTTCCCCTTGGCTTCCACTCTTAATTTAATTTTGGCAATGGCATCACAGCACCCCTTCCTTCCAATGACTCCACCCCATCCTTCTCTTCCTCCCCATTCACCAATCCATACCTGTTATTCCCCACCACCCCATTACCTTCTCCCCACCCCATCCCAACCTTACAATCCAGCCCACTCTACCTTACCCATAATATACCTTCCACCAGAGGCAGCGCCAGGGTAAAATATTAGGAAGATCGAATATGTCCAAGAATCTAAAATTTCATGAATTACAATGCAAAAAACCCATGATTTTCTATATTTTGACAATACAGTGGAACCTCATTATAACATGGTCCTTGGGGACCATAAAAATTACCTTGATATATCAAGTTTCTCATTATATCAGGTTAAAAAAACAAGAAATATAAAGAGCTGGGACCAGAAAAATTACCTTGTTATAAGAGGGTTTTGTTATATCCAACCTTTTTATTACAAGATTCCACTGTACTAGGGGGTGGCTGCCCCCCTCGTGGCACCACTCCTGACTTCCATCACACTCTCTTGTACCCTCTACAGTGCACTCTTGTTATAAAGAAGTCATTCGGACCCATGAAATTGTTTCTTTATAACAAAGTTTCTTTATATCAGGGTTGCAAAAACAGTAGAATAAAAAGAAAAGCTAAGATATGGGACCAGAGATTGTACTTCTTTATAATGAAATTTTGTTATATCAGTGTTCTTTATAATCAGAGTGCACTGTACCTTACCTCATGTCACCCTTATACTCCATCATACCCCTACCCCTACCCCCACGTTACCCATCCATGTGTCTAATTTTGGAGTAAAGTTACGTTACTGGCCGACGAGTATTTGTTGAATGTAGTATTTGTGCCATGGATATCTATATACATGACAAAGATGCTCACAGACATAAAAATTTTGTTCTTCTGATGATAAAACGAGCAAATCCACTGGTTAAAGAAAGTGTGCCACTTAAGTTTTCCAAGTTTATCTTGTATTCATCCATATTGCTATGACATATAGGTGCACTTTACAAATTAGGCTCATTTTCCTACAGCTCCTACCTAGTATTATAAGTGTTGGGGCAGTCTTTTTTGTGTGTAATGTTGTAATGTATTTATGCATCCATGTTTTCTCAGATGTCTTCCACATCTGTGCCGTCTTCCACATCTGTGCCATGGCCGTGACACACTTTTAAAATACTCCTTCTTGATTGTCAAGCCATTAGGATGTTTTGCAGACAGAAATGTGTGTTTGTGTGGGTGAATGTGCGTGTGTGCGTGCGTGTGTGTAGGCGGGTGGGTGCCAATTTTCTGGCAATGTTCGTGTCATACATGCTTCGACTCTGTCATGGAAGGGGCGACATATTAGCGTCATTACATGGATGCAACAGTCGTTTTTATCGAAGAGTACGCCGACCTCCCAGTACTGTGAGCGTGGATTGGAGGAATAGTGCATGTACAAGTGTGTCACTGGGTCAATTGGCACCCCTCTAGTGAAGTACTCCATAATTACTTCAACTAATTAATTTAGTTGGCGACGACGTGTTAATTGAATTAAAGAGAGTGGAATGAAATTCGGAGTTTGTCAATTTTATGCTCCGGATATGTCAAGTTTGAAAGCTGGCATTAATTTATTATCTTGTTACGATATGGAGGTTGATATATCAAGATTGAATCGTAGTGCAAAGGCATTAAGACAGTTAAATAGATGTTAATTATTATTGTAAATACATATTTGATGCATTTGCAGTCTTGCTATTAAAATGTCATAAAATACATCGCAAAACATCCCCAAATGATCTGCAATGTCGCCAGAGAGGTAAAATCACAATGCAAAATCTAGGATATATTTTTTGCCGCTGTGGTATTATGATAATCCCTCTACTTTGTACAAAATAAATCTGATTTCTCCCAGAATGACTGTACACAAAAAGAAAATATAGTTTGTAAGACTGATGACAGTCAGTCTGGGGAAAAGTTGAAGGCCTCTTCGCTCAAAATTGACTCTGTATCAAAATTTGCATTTCAGTTGCAACCGATGGTGCATCTATAAATGTATTTATGACATGGGGCTTTGGCAATGAAACAAACAAAGAAGAAAATAAAATGAATAAATAATAGTTTATGCTGATCCCCGACATTTATTTCATATGAGCGTCTGATATTATGAACTGATGTGCGTAACCAGAAGCGTTTGTGACTTCATGCAAGACATTTGATGTGTATACTGTTTCAGCTTAGCATTGCACAGTTATTGGTAACTTGAATAACTTTCGTAAGCTGCACTTTTGTGGGATAATCTGTGTAGGTATGTAGAGTATTAGATGCCATAAACTGCTTAAAAAGAGGGGAGCTAAAAGGGGGTTTAGAACAGGATTTATCAAGTGTTCTCGGTCTAGGAAACATATCAAAGCAATGTAAATTTGTATGTCGGATTTCATTTCATTTCTTGGTGTATATATTGACCTAAAATTTTGGGAGGCCTTTGTGCCATTTCAACTTGTAATATTATATATATAGGTTTGACTATCGCAAGTTCACCAACAGTATTTTAACTGTATTCACATGAATCACTTTCGCTTTATGTAAAGGTCGTACAACAACACTTTATGTATTTTCATTTCACATTCTTTTCAGTTAAATGGTGAAGCAAATTTCATTTTCGTCTACTTGTATATTTGACAGTGCAACATTAATATATCGAATCTGTTTCTGGGTGCGGATGTACATACTTCTAATATTGGAGGAATTTTTTCTAAGGAACAATGCTGCCGTACTTTGGCAAAATGAAGCTAGTAACAAGTCCCTCAAATCTGAGTTATTGGTGTTATTGAAACGTTCTAAACAGAAGAAGAAAAACTAATTTTGTCAAAAGATATTCAAGTCAAAAAGCTGAAAAATTGCATTGATGTCATTGTAATTGACAGACACAAATTGCTCATTTATGAGATACATGTATGACGCTTTTGTCACTTGCTTCCGTTTGTCAAAGAACGGCAGAATGGATTTCACTTGCACAGGGGTAGACACTGTTTCATTGCCGATTTGTATCTTTGGTAGTCATAGTCAACGAACTTAACGAAAGTGTAATTGATTTGCAAGTTTCTGTAATCGCACATCAAAGGAATATGCTAACTCCAGGCACAGAGAAAACGTTCATTTTATTTGTTCATCTTCGCACAAGGCTTGTGGGGCATAAATCTAATATCTATGGAAGTGCTTATAATTAATCAGATAGCTAAAAACTGTTATTGTACTCACTCAGAAATAAGTGTTCCAACTTCACACTGTCAATGATTCAACATTGTCACAAATTTCATTATCTTAAGGGTTCAATTTTTAATCCATGGCCCAAAATATAAGTGCGTCGGTGTTGGTGTCGCAACCTTAAAGGCTGTGTCACACTGCGCCGTCTCACGATTCCGTCTGCCTCCGTCTAACTATTTACCTCGGCGATGTCAGACGGTGGCAATCGTTAGACCATAAACCCTATCCATGGTTAGACTATGCAGAACGGCTAGCGCCGTCTGTCAACGTCTAGATACATGTGTAAACCAGCTGAAAAACGAATTAAAAAGTCCAATAAACATCCAATAAACGTACGCGTTCGTTTGTCAGACGGAATCGTTAGACGGCGCAGTGTGACAGTAGCTTAAAGGTTAAAAAATGGACACTAAAGATCATACGAAATGTTCCTGTATGCATCGGTTGAATCTGTAAGGATTCAAATTCAAAAGGGAACCATTTTATGTTTCTTCAGTGTGCACAGTAATTTGTTTTCAAAATAGAATGTTGCAATCTTGAACCTACGCTATACATTTTTCTTAACGTTTACAAATTAATAACATTAGGCTTGCTTGTACAATTTATGTTTGCTTTAATTTACTTTGGCAAGCCAGGTTTTGAATAATAAACAATGTATTTACTATAGTACATGCAAAAGTGTTTCTGTTACGGGAGGAGTTTTCTAACAGTGACAAGTGTTCGAAAATTACTGAGCCTTGTTGACTTCTATGAAGTGATCGTATCTACCCATGCAAGTAATTCGAATAATCTTCTTTTTGGCACTAAATATTAAATTAAAATGTAGTCCAAAATTATTGAATTAATAACTGTGACATTCCAGTTGATTTGTAAATATGTACACACTGTATATCTTATCATGTAGATCTATCAATTAATTTCTTTTTAACCAAATTTTATGTACGAAGGTGAGTGTCAAAAATAAAATTGTGTTCCATGATAAATATTTTCACAATAAAAAATGGAATCACAATTTATCAAAGCCTTTCATAAAGTATTGCTTTATCGTGTGTGTGTGTGTGTGTGTGTGTGTGTGTGTGTGTGTGTGTGTGTGTGTGTGTGTGTGTGTGTAGTGTGTGTGTGTGTAGTGTGTGTAGTGTGTAGTCGTAGTTGTACGTTGTAGTGTTGTGTCGTGTGTGTCGTGTTGTGTCGTGTGTGTCGTGTGTGTGTGTGTGTGTGTGTGTGTGTGTGTGTGTGTGTGTGTGTGTGTGTGTGTGTGTGTGTGTGTGTGTGTGTGTGTGTGTGCTTGTCCATTCTGATCGCAAAAATAAAATGCAGATACGAATGTCACTGTGATTTTGCTGATATGTTCCTTTCCATCGTGTTAGTATTCATGTGTGCATGTCCGTGTTTGGATTTCCATGATTATGTATAAATTGATAACGCATATGTCTGAATTTACGTTAAAATGGAAGAAACAAACGGCATATGCAGCCTCTACAATGTCTCCTTTATATGCACATACCGTGAAGTCGATATGTTGATACACTGCCGTATATTGTATGTAAAGAATAACCCTTTCGATCCCCAACATTTTGTATATTATTTTATAAGTGTATACTCATCCTACGTAAAAACTAGCGACACATTTTTTTTTTCTGTCAATCGGATATTTCGACCCAATAAAGTGTGTTTTAAACATACTCAACTGCTGAGGCATTTTTAATGAGCTTTACCTAGTGAAAATGGGCAATTTTCATATTGCAGGGAGAACGTGCCAACTTTAAACTCTATTATAACGTTTCAAATAACTGAAAACCATCATTAATCGCAATCATGAGATCAGTGGAAGGGCTTTTTCCGAAAAGTAATCCTTGAATTAAGCATCCCACTCGTCAAAACAGGAAAAACAATACACGCATACTAGTATTTTGTACCTGTTTTATTTTTTTTCCGTTGATAACTTTATTCTGTTTTAAAATACCAAATCGATTTTTGAGCAGTAGTTTGGGAATTATTGATGTTAAAGGGTAATGATTACGCAATTAATTTTCTTTCCTCTTCTCATACGTTTTGAGAAGTTAAAACATGAAAATCTTATAGATAAATTTTGATGACAAATTGCAAATTATGTACTCCACCTCATAAAAATTGAATGTTTCGAAAGTACATCACGTAGCCAGAACTGTGGTCAAATCAAACAATTGCCAGAATTGCACACACATCATCCAAACCACTGGCGTAAATCCCGGGGGGATGCGGGGGTTATATCCCCCCTCTTTTCGAGGAGGGGGGGGGGTGGCCTGTACAGTCATCCCCCCACTTTTCAAGAAAAAAAAATTTAATTAATAAATTAATCATTGATAAAATTGCAATATAGTGAGAATTTCTCCTGAAATGCCTTTAATATGCTTAAAATCGTTCAATTTTAATTCTAAAAACCCCAAAGCTCCCGTTCGGTCGCGTCGCTCCCTCGCTTGCACTTTCCCTCAATAGTTTGAACGTTTCGGCCTCGGAAAATTCCTGCGTATGACCTAGTTTTAAAGGTAGTCTCCACTGCATGATAGTACAGTTATAATTAATCATTTTGAAAGTGTGTAGCTCCTCCGACTTTTTAAGTATACTTATTCAAAACTTTGGTTTTAGAGTGAACTATTATGCTGGCAGACAGAGACCAGCAATCTCAACTGCTCGAATTAAAGCACACTGTCGTAAACTGGGAGGAGGTGGATTGGGGGAATATCTACCATTTTTTTTTCGCAAAGGGGGGATGATCAGTACCAGTATACCCCCACTTTTCAATTAAAATTTGTGTGTTTATTTCATTATTAATAACATTTATAAGCATTTAAAATGCTAAAGATATTGTCATCTGAATATACCGATGTTTTTGATTTTATACATATATGGTAATTTTTGCTCAGAATAAAAAAAAACAACTCTATTTTTTTACGATGATTTAAAATAATGTGCTGTGTGTGTGTCGGGGGGGGGGATACTTTTCCCACTATACCAGGAATTTTGGTCGCAAATTTCTTCGCCAATATTCACGACTAACTCTGCGAAATCACAAATCTCGTCGTGAACATTGGCGCCAATATTCACGACTAGTCGTAAATTTCATTGCGAATGTATTTGCCAATATTTGCGACAAAATTCACGACTCGTCGTAAATATTGGCGAAGATATTTGCGACTAAATATGCGATAGTCGTGAATATTGGCGCCGATATGTGCGATATTGCAGAGTTGGTCGTGAATATTGGCGAGGATATTCACGATTTATGATGTCCTTTCAGGGCCACCATAATATCCACACCTAGCGCCTAGGCCTACTACCAATACAGAGACACACACAATTTGGGTATCCGCTATCTTTTTACTTCTCATAAAATCCCTAAAAATATTTCCTTTCTACAATCTTTTCTTTTTTGACAATTGCGCTTTTGAATCATTTGCATCAAAATGATCCCTTAGAATTAGAGCCCCCTTTTATTTCCACAATCGTTTTCTTTTCAGATGAAAACAATTGTCAAATTTTCCACCTCTGAATAAGCCTCACATGTGAAAATGGCCCTTTTCTTCACATTTTAGAGGCACCCGTTATAATCTAACTGCCGCTACCGCCTTTTGGTTCTTAAAATGCCCCCTTTTTCCTCTTTAATTTGTGCCCCGAATTTTGAAATGACTTAGAGCGACTTATTTTAATTTCTAAGGCTCGCTCGCTACGCTCGCTCGCATTAATATTTGATATATTATGTTTAAAGGTCTTTTCAGTCTCTGAATCTGAGACATTTCAAAAAGAGTTCCCACTTTTATAAGATGTACCATGCTGTCTCACAGGTCCTAAAAAATTTTCTCGCTCGCTTCGCTCGCTCGCATATTGATATTAAGCCATGAAAACCCAACTGCAAAATTTAATGTTTTTTATCACAGCAAAAGGTAGAGAAACACATTACGTAAAAGGTCTAAAATGTAATCACAATAAAAGCTATATGTCAATGTTTAGAGGTATACTTTGCACGTTATAGGTGTCCCCTTTTCTGCTTTTCAAGAAATAGCCCTTGATTTGGGGATGTCCCAAAAATTTGGAAATTTCATCGATCATCCCCCCACTCGTCGGACCGGATTTACGCCCATGATCCAAACATTGTCACGGACACACACAATGCACAAACAAAACAGGTTCGATAAACGCACTTTCACGGAAAATTTCAAAGACATCATATAATGCAAATAATACGGTACGCAATTTGGTCGAGTAGTTTAATCCACATTCAGTTAAACAGCACTGCATATACATTATTTACAGTTTGTTTTTGTTTATATTGTTTTAATAACACAAACATTTATTTATCTATTTACACAATGAACGTTCTAAGTAAAGTATTTCTAACATGGCCAGGGGCGCAAATCCATTTTTAAATGTAGGGGGACATCACACACATGCAGGAACCTGAACTTCTGACAAGCGGGGGGCAGGGGGCCGACGATGACCAAAATCACTTTTTACCCGCCATTTTTTTGTACCTGTCAAATTACTAGCCAAACAACTTCTGACAAGCGGGGGGGGGGGGGGGGCAGGGGGCCGTCGACGAACAAAACCATTTTTACCGGCCAATTTTTTTTACCTGCCAAATTACTAGCCAACAACTTATGACAAGCAGGGGGCCGGCAGGGGGCCAACGACGAACAAAACCATTTTTTACCCACCCGAAAAAATTTTACCTGCCAAATTACTAGCCAAACCACAATCACAGACTTATGAACACATGCAAATTCGTGGGGGGGGGGACATTTGATATTGTGTCCCCCACTTCAAAATCGTGGGGGGGGGACATGTCCCCCCTGGATTTGCGCCCCTGAGCATGGCCACATGGGCGTTCTAAAAATAAATACACTGAACATGCACATTGAAAGAACTAAGGGAAATTGGTAACTGGAACCAAACCACAGACACTCACTTTAAAGTTTAAGTCATATTTGTATTATTTTCTGTTTCTCGGTAAAATGGAAACATGTTCCTATTTGCAAAATCTACAGTTGAAAAGGTGAATCAACACCAAAATCTAATTAGTTTGACATTCGAAAGATAAGTTTCCAGCACTTCGTTATGACAATATTTTAATAAGTACATCAATTATTCATATGAAAATATTTCGGAGACAAGTATATTGTCCTAGGAACCAAATTTTCGGCTAAAAACCTAAGATCAGTTACAACAATTAATCTCGTATTTCAGGTTAAACATTAGTGGTGATTTACATGTATAGCAGTCAAATTATGCAACATTAACAATATTACAATGACCTTATAGAATACTGGAACTACTTTCTGCTTTCTATAAAGCAGTGAGAACTCCTGAACGCCATGCAAATACATGTAATTATACGATACAGAATGCCCGTCAACATGAAACACGACTGTTTAATTCAGTTATAAAAGGAGACCCCTTTTGAAACAACCTCCCCAAATATTCTTGTTATACTAAACCTATTTTACAAATTCACACTAATTAAAACATAAATATACATGTACCACTTTACAATAGCAGTTCCTTCATCTAAGTTACATTTTCATATAGACTTCTGCACCTATATATTTCGTATGTATACATGTACATCATTACACGAGTGTTTTCTCCAAGGTCGTAAAGTGACACGGAATTTCGTTTCATTGTCTTAAAAAAACAGAGAAAACAAAACGACAAACGAAAAAGCGACACTGAGAAAGGACCGAAATTTGATAATCTACCAGTTGATTGACCGACATTCAAAATGTTTGAGAAAGTCACAAAATTCACACTCGTCAAATATCGTAAACGGTGACACATTATTTTGTCGAATTTCAGCTGAAAATCTAAATAATTCTACAATGTACACGTTATCATTGTTGCAGATGCCTTCGAGCTTGTTTGTTGTTTATCACCATGGCAACATGATACTGCTGGCTAGACAGATAAACAAACAAACCACTAGTAAACAACACATACTTTTGTTTCACGATATCAGAGGATTCCAATAATTTTTTTTTAATACAAGGTAACAGGACTGACGTCACCTCAAATACTTACTGTACAAGAAAAAGTTATATATTTTCGAAGTCAACTGCTCCGTTGACATTGTACAAGACATCACTTTATGGGATAATTATGAAACTTACTCTATAAGGATACAATTCTCATAAAATCTATCGGGTACAACAACAAATTGACGAAGTGAGTTGGATAAGATGATTGGTCATATCGTTACATAAGTAAAATATAATGTTTCTCGCGTGTTTACAATGTTTGCAATATTTGCAGTAATATCAACTCTTTCACGCACAATGTGGAAACTAGTGTAACGTAAACTAGAGCAGTTCGCTGCGCGCAGTCGATGGGTATACCTTCGCAATCTGCACTCCCACCCAATATGATTTTAACTTGTGCATGTGTAAATTATAACAAAAATACATGCCAATGCCCAAACCTTTACTACTATGTATCCAATCGTAAAGTAGTCACTGAAGCTC
>JZLH01S0097995.1:48558-51553 GCA_001188425.1 Eucidaris tribuloides | reverse complement strand
TCCCCACTTCTTTGGGTATTTTTTATTCGAATCATGCATAACTATTTGACACAGTGAAGACTAAAAGACAGGAATGAATACCGTTGATACCAATTGTAATTTAATTATGTCTTCCGCATAGAACCAAGGCCAAAATCCCATTGATTACCCGCAATTAATCAAATATATTCGCAATTCTCGCTGGATTTCATAATTTTGCCTTGCGTGGGATAATCAAACTTTCGTCAAAAGACGTTTCCAAGGAGGTGTACTTCACCTTCAATAGTCTCAAAGATGTCACTAAGCGGCTCTTCCATTCAACATAATGGTCCGGAGGGGTTGGCGTACAGAACTGGGTGTATCCGCAACCACGACACAATGCAAGCCACGAGGCACAGAATTATATTTTTTCCCACGATTCCTACTTGATGTCCCAATTTCCCATGTATAATGGTCCACTTTTTGATCTATTTCTTTTTTGGGGAAAACTATTAGATGCGAATGGAAAAATAATCATGATTATCTTGCTCGTTTTTTTTTTACTATTATCTTTATCACTATCATTAACTCTATATGTGTGTACTGCAGTGTGTGAATTTATGTGCGCATGAAAGTATGTAAGTATGTACGTAAGTACATATGTATGTCTGTTTTTCATTTGATGTATGTATACATGTATGTGTATGTAGGCCTATGTATGTATGTATGTATGTATGTTTGTATGTGTGTATGTATGTATATATGTATATATATATGTATGTATGTATGTATGTATGTATGTGTGTATGTATGTATGTATGTGTGTATGTATGTATGAATGTGTGAATGAAAAGACGTTTCCAAGGAGGTGAACTTCACTTTTAATAGCCTCAAAGATGCCACTAAGCGGCTCTTCCATTCAATATAATGGTCCGGAGGGGTTGGCGTACAGAACTGCCTGTATCCGCAACCACGGCACAATGCAGACCACGAGCCACATATATTTCATTTCCCACGATTCCTACTTGATGTCCCAATTTTCCATGTATATGTCACAAATGGTCCAGTTTTTGATCTATTTCTTTTTTGGGGCAAACTATTAGATGCGAATGGATAAAAATAATTATGATTATCTTGCTCTTTTTTGACTATTATCTTTATCAATATCATTTACTCTATAATGTGTTCTTCAATGTGTAAATTTATGCACGCATGAAAGTATGTATGTACGTAAGTATATATGTATGTCTGTTTTTTATTTGATCTATGTATACATGTATGTGTATGTATACATGTGTATGCCATGTATGTATGTATGTATGTGTGTATGTATGTATTATGTATATATGTACGTATGTATGTATGTATGTATGTATGTATGTATGTGTGTATGTATGTATGTATGTATGTATGTATGTATGTATGTATGTGTAAATGAAAAGACGTTTCCAAGGAGGTGAACTTCACCTTTAATAGCCTCAAAGATGTCACTAAGCGGCTCTTCCATTTAATATAATGGTCCGGAGGGGTTGGCGTACAGAACTGGGTGTATCCGCAACCACGGCACAATGCAAACCGCGAGCCACATAATTGTATTTCATTTCCCACGATTCCTACTTGATGTCCCAATTTTCCATGTATATGTCACAAATGGTCCAGTTTTTGATCTATTTCCTTTTTTTGGCAAATATTACATGCGAATGACAAAAAAACTTAATTATCATGCTTTTTTTGACTATTATCTTTATCAATATCATTAACTCTATATGTGTGTACTTCAGTGTGTGAATTTATGTACGCATGAAACTATGTAAGTATGTACTTAAGTTTATATGTATGTCTGTTTTTTTATTTGATGTATGTATACATGTATGTGTATGTAGGCCTATGTGTGTATGTACTTAAGTTTATATGTATGTCTGTTTTTTAATTTGATGTATGTATACATGTATGTGTATGTAGGCCTATGTGTGTATGTATGACATATGTATGCCATGTATGTATGTATGTATGTATTATGTCTGTATGTATTATGTATATATGTATGTATATATGTCCAAACATCCTTGATGTTGTTTCCACGTGCTGGCAGAATATAATATAGTATATAACCCGAAGGTACATGTATGCTTTCATTGCCAGCGAAAGAACAAAAGTAACAAAGTTAACAAAATTTTCGGTCTCCCCGACCTTCTTCAGTGCTTGTGGTGAAAATTGCTTGTGGAGTGTGTTTATATATACATGCCAGGATTATCGGAAGAATGTGTAACTGCTTATATGTATGTATATATATATGTATGTATGTATGTATGTATGTATGTATGTATGTATGTACGTATGTATGTATGTATGTATGTATGTATGTATGTATGTATGTATGTATGTATGTATGTACAGTGTATGTGTAAATGAAAAGACGTTTCTTACATTATAGTTGCATACGTATCTCCCAGTTCCCAGTTTTTATTTATTACCACTGCAACCTTTATCTCTAAATTAATATACTTATATCATTTTGAGAGAGAGAGAAACAATTGAAATTATTTTGCTTTTGCTTTTGCCATATTATCATAAAATGTATATAATTATATTCAAGTTTTACTCATATATTTATACTGATTATAAATTATTTTTAACTGAGTTTACTCATTTAAAATATGCAATGCTACTCCAGTACTGATGATTTTTATATATGATTTTTATTTTCATTTCAATGTACTTTTTAATTTTTTTACTTGCAAAATATTGTATAATCATTCGCAATTCAGCTCTGGGCTGCCATGTCTGATTTTTAATAAAACCTTTATTGAATTGAATTGAATGAAGGAGGTAAACTTCTCCTTCAATAGCCTCAAAGATGTCACTAAGCGGCTCTTCCATTCAATATAATGGTCCGGAGGGGTTGGCGTACAGAACTGCCTGTATCCGCAACCACGGCACAATGCAGACCACGAGCCACATATATTTCATTTCCCACGATTCCCACTTGATGTCCCAATTTTCCATGTATATGTCACAAATGGTCCAGTTTTTTATC
>JZLH01S0097995.1:36058-43558 GCA_001188425.1 Eucidaris tribuloides | reverse complement strand
ACACACACACACACACACACACACACACACACACACACACACACACACACACACACACACACACACACACACACACACACACACACACACACACACACACACACACACACACACACACACACACACACACACACACACACACACACACACACACACACACACACACACACACACACACACACACACACAGAACACACTCAGACACACACACACACACACACACACACACACGCACACACACAAACACATCCATGGGCTTAGACACAATTGGATGTTACAATCTAGTTTTGGGTTGTACCTTGAAATCCACAACATGTTTTGTAAAGTGTGCAGTATGTCAAATTTTATGTTAAATACTGGTACATGTAATTGTGTGCTGGACTGAGTACTGCGATTGGGGTTGATAATTAATGCGGAATTTTCCTATTCATCAACAATTTGAATTTAAAAACAAAAATTAATTTTTTGTTATAATTTTTTTTAGAAAATTACCAACCCTAATTTGAAGTGGTACTGAGCTACCCAAAAGAAAAGTTCAATACTTGCATGTTTACGCGAGTATTGTATTAATTGTACTCATTTTGTGTGCATGCTTGTCATGAAACTCGTGTTCACCTGTGTCCCAGAACACTGACTGAAAATGGATGGAAGCAACTGTTTAGCAGATGGGCAGATTATATTAAATTGTGGGCTACTGAACTGAAAGTGAAAGTACATGTTATTTTCAGTTTATGATTAACATAATACTGTGACTGTGTAGATATTTAATTTCTTCTAACCAGAAATATCCTTAATTATCATCTATTGTGAAGATAGATTTTAGTGCACACATCTTGCAATAAAAAGTAAATTAGTCATCAACTTCAAAAGATTGATGACAATCATTACTGTTTTCATTTGGTAAACACAAATGAAAGAATAAGATGTTTATAGATTGTTATATGCATGAGGTTGTGTTTAACTCTTAACCTGCTAGATGATTTAAACTATATGGCCTTTATTTGTATTATTTGGTGCAGATATGCGTCTTTGGCATGATAAGAGTCAGAATCAGAATTGAAATGAGATGTCACCATAGTTTCCTATCTAAGTAAAATTTAAAAATGGAGTTTATATTTTGCATTTTAATCTCTCATTTAACCTGCAGATAAATTACTTAATTCAAGACATTAAGAACCTGGTAGGAATCTTTGTGAATGAGACCAAAGCAGTTGATCTGATTGATGAGCTTCTTGTAAGTATTGTTCTTTTTTTTTTCAAATAATTCATTAAGTTATTTAATTATAATTCTATTCATTGTTTGTGTGCTAGTTATTTCAGTAGTACCAATGACCAATTTAAGTTTTCTCTCTATGCTTCATGGTTTCAGTTTTCCAACTGAACAATTATGAATTGATGAAAGTCATAATGTGTAAAAATATACTTAAAGATTGTGTCATTCATTTGCACGTCAAAACATATCTAAATGAATGAAATCAGCTGAAATCATATCCAATGTGAAGATTAATATAATTAAACACCACTCATAGAGACTTGGGGTGAAATGCTGAGTTTTGGTGAAAATCTGGACGGTTAAACTTCATCCTTTTCCAAATGGCTAGGAAGTCTTTTAAAAAAATCTGTGACGTCGACGTGCACGGGCCGTTCCAAAATTGTCCGATCAGCCATTAGCCAAAGGTCGCGCGGAGGTTAGCTGTTTAACCAATCAGTGTGCTCCGCTAGTCTTGCGATGGTACGCATAACCGCGATTTGCAATTTGAGCAAAATTCAAACTCACGGAAAGAACAACATTCTGGTAACATGTCATTATTAGTTTTTCATATAAAACAACAAATTCATGACGTATGGATCTTAAACTTTCAACACACCATTTGTAAGTACTAAACTACCGTTTGGTATTGATAATGAACTTAATGAAGGGAAGTAATGGACTTGCAAATTCCTTACACAATCTTTAAAGGTTGTTCTTGTAGCTGAAATATTTCAGCATTCATCTGTACAAGAACATAACTCCAAATTTTGCAGTGATTCTTTTGGCTTTGAATGGTAGAAAACTTTGTCATCCTTACATTTTCAAAGTTGTTGAGGTTTACATGTATTAGGCTTTCTTATTTGCAGAAATCTTGATTTCATTATCAAGGCTCACAAGACTAAAAGTGCCTCACTGTGTTGCTAGAACTGCCAGTTTCCTGTTAAACATAATATGTATCTTGATATTGAATGTGTTGATTATGCCCATGCACATTAAAAATATACAATGACGTTCCACATGTCAAAGTGTTTTCCATGGTGTAAATTCTTCTCATATGCTGAACTGTATTAAAAACATGATGTATACCGATGTAATAGATTATTCATTTGTCTCTCTCTGTATTTTAGATCGCAACCGCTGATCCACAATTTTAACAAACATGTCAGAAAAAATGAACCAGGTTTCGAATCTGCCATCTACAGCTATCCGGGCTGCGACAATACCACCAGGCCATAACTGGTGGAATAATCTATTACATCGCATTTCACCTCTCTGAATGATCCCTTTCATTTAAAAATAATAATAAAGATGTCCGCCTTGGACTATTTAACATAGCAATGTCAGAATTGTGAGCCTTGATATTTGTTACTTGTTCGTTGTGTCAATGCCAGTAACCAGTTGTGGCCTGGTGGTATTGTCGCAGCCCGGATAGCTGTAGTTGACGGGTTCCAAACCTGGTTCATTTTTTCTGACACGTTTGTTAAAATTGTGGATCAGCAGTTGCGATCTAAAATACAGAGAGAGACAGATGAATAATCTATTACATCGCATTTCACCTCTCTGAATGATCCCTTTCATTTGAAAATAATAATAAAGATGTCCGCCTTGGACTATTTAACATAACAATGTCAGAATTGTGAGCCTTGGTATTTGTTACTTGTTCGTCGTGCCAATGCCGGTAACCAGTTGTGGCCTGGTGGTATTGTCGCAGCCGGGATAGCTGTAGATGGTGGGTTCGAAACCTGGTTCATTTTTTCAGACATGTTGTTAAAATTGTGGATCAGCAGTTGCGATCTAAAATACAGAGAGAGACAAATGAATAATCTATTACATCGCATTTCACCTCTCTGAATGATCCCTTTCAGTTAAAAATGATGTATACCATTTTTAGAGCAATCCCTAGTGAGTTTTCAAAGATCAGTGGATCATATACTGGTTTATAACAGAGTGTTAAATATCACAAAACTGAGTAAGGAAATTGAAACGAGGGTATTAAGGCATGAGTAATGGAATCCAAAAAGAAGAAGGTTAATGCTGTGTGTGTTCTTTAACTTGATACAGTAACTCTAATGTTAGATTTCATAATTAGTATCAGCTTTCATATTTTTTCTTTCATTCATTTCAGACTCCTCTGGCAGACACATTCCCAGATCCATATGGTCGTGAAATAAAGGGCATTTCAACAGCTACAGGGATACCACTGGGTAAATGAACTAAGTGTTAACCCTTTGCGCGTGAATGTTGCAATTTTGCATATTTGTACAATTAAATCCAACAATGGTAATAATAAGTTTTCTCTGTTACGTTTGTACTAGAAAAGTTAACAAAATGGTCACAATGCTAAAGCAGCATCTATAGAATAATTACCAGTATTAATGGTGCAACAAGGAAAGCAAGATTAAAAGAAAATATCAAAATAACAATCATCATTATTATCCCCTCAGGATTAATTCAGCATGGAAAGAGTTAATGTTTTTTCCTCATTAGCACTTGGCATGTCAAGGGAATGTGACCATAGTCAAAGAATGAAACCATGATTTCAAATTGTTGAAATAAAAATACCAAACTGTGACAATTATGCCTTCTATAAATGGAATTGAATGGTGCACTGTATTTGATTTACCCTGGAACATCAGGGCTGTCTATGAAATTATTTCATCTGTATTTATAAGATTATTTGGTACTTCATTGAGTTACCTTGTATGAACTAGGACTTCAAGTGATAACGTTTTCAATAAATTTGCACAAATTATTGGAAAATATTCAAGTATATGAAATACATTTAAGATACAACGTGATATTGACAGGGGTACATCATATTTATCTGTTGATGATTAAAATAAATCATACTTGGGGAATAAATGTTGTTCTGTTCGTACATGTAATTGGGTATTTCTTGGATTATAAGTACAGGTAAGATATCAGTGTTTTTTATATAGAGAATGCATTTTTCAAAGTGAAAATTATATTAGTAAGTGCTCATTTGAAATTTTAATAGCCTTAGCTACAACTGTAGTTGAGTTAAATTAAGTATGAATGAAATGGATTACTATAGAATAATAATTCTAAACATACTGTAGATTGATTTTAACTTTAACAGATTGTCAAAGTTCTTACCTTGTGCTCAGCTGATACTTTTGTCCAATTCTGTCAACAGGACAAATCATCCTGTACAACATCTTCTATGAGGTATTTACAGTCTGTACCTCCATAGTTGCACAAGACCCATCAGGTAAGTGTGAATGCAGAGATGGTCCTTGTAATGTGAGGGGGGGGGGGGGCTACATTTACAAAAATTTATCTTGCTTGAAATGAGTGGGGAAAGTCCAAATTATTTTAACCCGTTGTAGACTAGACACAAGATATCTCGTCGCAAGGTCTGTGGGAAATATGTGTTAAAGCAATTTCAAACTGTCTTCAATGGGTTAAGTAAGTGATGATGCTGTAATTCATAAGTAGTAACCCAATGGAGACAGTTTGATTCTGCTTTAACACACATTTCCGGTAGACCTTGTAACAAGATATCTTGTCTCTTGTCTTCAACAAGTTAAGCAAAGCAGGTGCATTCGTCAGTTTTATAGAAAGACAAGTTTTATAGGCATTGCAAAGTTATATGAGAAGAAAAAAAGTTAGAACAGAAAATAATCTTGATTCTTTGAAGCTGTTCATTTTATGTTTGAAAATGGGAAATTAGCACCAAAATCATCTGAAACATAGGAAAAGTACTGTCTAGTTTTTATAGGGTAATTGTAATTTCATTTAGTTACTTTTGTTTTTAGTTTGTCAAGTGAGAAATAAAAGCTTAGTATGACAAATGCTATACTGCACTGCAAGTATGTGTGAAAAATCCAGGATGCGACTTCTAGGTGTTTAAATGTGTACTCTCCAAATTTGTGATTTCATTATTGGGCGGACTCTTTTAAGCTGCAAGTGCTGAATATTTCTCATTTCTTTGTTCCAAGCTGAAGAATTGTTTGTCTTGACTTTTTAACTTTTCAGGTGTGTTTTAATTAATTTATTTATTTTTAAGTGAAATTACATTTTTGGTCAATCAGACAAATATTTCATCAGTTTTTCACAGAGTATAGTTTTGTCATGCAGACATCACAAAACAACATCAAACAAATGGCAAAGTTGTTAATGATGGCATAATGTGACTTTTAAATTATCAATTTATTGCATTTCCTACCATAAAAGAGTTAACCTGCAAAAATTAACGTCTTTCGTATGAGAATTGGGCATGCCATGTATTAAGTCTATTGGAATTACAGGATCTCAGAGACAATAGGTGAAAATATATGGTCAGTTCTGGCATAACAGCTTTCCATAGTAGATCCAAAGTTGAACTATACTCTCCAATGTGTTCAGAAGATCAAGATGTCAAAGCATGTAGATATTGGTCTGCTTTGAACAATAAATAACTATTTAGATATGATATCAATTTCCTAAGATTGTCGAGATTACAGTATACAATGCAATTATATATTTATCTCAAAATCTATCCAATGAAAAGTGCTATCAACACTTGAAAAGATAATAAACAAATGCCAGAAGTAGGCATCTGGTAAAAGACTGTAACTTCACATTTGTACCGTGATAAGATATATGCTGTGTTTGTTGTGAGATACTATTGATGATGTTTACATGTACTGTACATGTTTGTACATCAGGTGATCTGTACCATGCCAGGAATTTGGACTTCGGACTCTTCCTTGGGTAAGTCCAGTCTCGGTTTCAGACCCTGCGACTTTTTCTCCTTCCAAGTGAAGCACCCACATCGTGTGACGAGTCTGAGTCAAAGCAGTTGACTGAGGATAATACTTTCCCTATCAATATAGGATGGTTTACTCTAAATGTCTGGAGGACAGACTGGAGACTAGTCTGAGTCAAAGAAGTTGACTGAGGATGGTAGTTTCCATAAAATGGGTAAATCTAAATGTCTGGAATCTAGACTAGAGACTAGTCCGAGTCAAAGCAGTTGACTTAGGATAGTAGTTTCCTAATATGGGTTAATCTAACTGTCTAAAAGCTAGACTAGGGTAAATTTATAGTCTTCCCACCGGACTGTCTTTTATGTTGATGATTACATTGTGGTGTAGTCTTACACTCATATTTAATATGATATCAGTGGATTGACAAAGTTATTTGTTGTAAGACTAGAACTGGTATTGAACTTTTTACATCTACTCCAGTGTTGATTTATGGTCAAACAATTAACTACCCTGTTGGTTCCCCTGCAAATACATAGTTGTCAAATTAATCTCAGGAATCCCTGGTAGTCACCTTTTCAAATACAAATTGGCGGTCCAATTCTGAGTAGTTTGTTTCAATTGTTTAATTCTTACTCAAGTGGCATTTTCATACTTATCCTGTGGATTTTTGTGATTAATATCCTGTCAAATATATATACCTTTTTGATCAAGGATAATGACTTTTGGTGTATGGAGGTGTCTGTCACTAGGTGATGTGATTTTTTTTTTTTTTTGTGTGACTATGCAAGCTAACTTGAGTTTTCAGTTCAGATGTTTTGATGGGCTGTACTCCATAAAACTTGACGTAAGAAATAGCATTTGGCATATATGATTTGCATGTGAAAATAGTTCAGTGTTACACTCCACAACATTGAACAGTGGTTCTTAAACAGTATTTCAAAGATCTGTACAGATTTTGTATAAATAGGCTCAACATGGATGGATAAATGAAGAAATACAATATGTATGAAGATTGGCCACAGAAAATAGTGACATTAGAATTTAAAACTTACAGACCTGGAAAAGACAAACCAATTACTAATAGTAAATTCTATGGGAGAATAGGAGGATGCATTGGAGAGTTAAGTTTTGCCGGGAGATGAAATAAATCCCGAGACTTTCCAGTTTCCAGTGTACATGTACAGAGAAATATAGTGATGAATGTCACTTAAACTACATGTAGTCCTTAAATATGAGTGAAAATAGCCAGATAGTGAATTATTTTCCTGAATATCCTTCCTGCTACTGGATAGGTAGGTGTGACACTTTGCACCTGGCATTGCCATTGTCCTTACAGAATTATGATCTAGAGTGACCTCACACATTAGCTCTCTGTTTTGTACTGAAATAGCATTCTGATTGGTAACATGACACCACATTTAGCCAATTAATTGTTATTATATTCCACATACTAAGAATCTTGCTATAGGATTGGCCAAGAGTTGGTCACGTGATAAAGCATAGTTTTCCCGTCAGATCACTCGAGAAGAAAAGTTT
>JZLH01S0097995.1:16832-34331 GCA_001188425.1 Eucidaris tribuloides | reverse complement strand
CAATGACACAATCTTTAAATAAAGTATTGCTATTTCATATTTTTATGAGCAATTAATATCAGTGTGTTTTTATTTTCAAGTGTAGGTTTCAGTTGAATATTACTTAGAATAAAACCAAGAGCTGCAGATCCATTTGGTATATTATCTCAAATATGGTACCTCCAAATATAGCGGATTGCTCATGAAGTTCTGCTTATAATTGGCCCACCCACAGTCATAAATCCAGTTAAATGTGCTAGCTAGACTGTGGATAGAGAACGATTTTTGACAAGGTACCAATATAGTGAGTACTATTAATCATAATCATAAACATAAATATTGTAATTGGCATGTGTAATAATGCCGTTCGAAGACATGACTTTGTACATATGCTAAAAATGCATTTGTTGTTTCCTTGTACATGTAGAGTACATGTAACATGTCCATTTGTAGTTTTAGACAACTTCACAACTGTGATAAAGAAAGAAACTAATACTTTTGATACAACAACTGGTAATACTAACATACTGCCATATTGACCTAGAATAAATGGGTAAAATTCTGTACTATGGCAAAATGAATTTGTTAAATAAAATTAGTTAGAAAAAAGAATGTTTTGTATTCCTGACTCAAAAATGCTGTGGCTCACCTTATGCTTATTTGAATGGCCTATAGTGATTGTGTCATTACTCATTACCAATGATTAAAACTGCAAAACATTGTTACTTTGTTAGATTTTTGTGATTCACTATAATATATCACCAATAATTTTGCAGGAATTATTCCTTAAAAATTTTGTCAGCACCAGCATAAATTTAATAGCTCATGTTTTTCTTCCTGCTCATTTTAAAAAGTTTTCAAAAAAAACTTCCATGAATGATAAAGACACACATTAAAATATTTTGACCAATTTATTGAGATTTGAGACTGAAGTTGCACAATTTGCTAGACATCAATCAAGTTGAATCAGTATAAGAGTGATACTAATTGGTAAATGTCAACAGAATGACAGGTATTTACAGCAAAACAAAAATAAAATTATACTTTCAGTATTCTCATATAGGTGATCTTGCTTAGTTATAACTATGCAATAGTACACTTCCATTTATGTAAAACAAAATTAACTGAATATCAACTTCTGGTTTCAAGTACTGAGCAGTCTGTACAATTTAAATAAAAATTGATTTAATTTTTCTTTGGATATTTTGCACTTAATTTGTTTGGTTGATGTTACCACATTTCTGTTTCGATCTTCTCTGCTGGTTATTTTCCCAAGATAAATTCTCTCAAAGAGTTAGAACAATTTAAAAGGAAGTAGTCAAATTGAACTGTGTACTTGATAGCTTGAGGTCGAGTTTTTCAGTAATAACGTAGAGAACCTGTTTGAAGCAGAAATCATAACCAACGGCAAACATGTTGATAATCATTTGTATGTCAACATTTTACATCACTTTGAATTAAGTACAGTGGCATTTTGAAAAGTGAAATGTGCATACAGTTAGAAACCTAAGTGTTATCAAGGAAATAACACAAAAATAACTTCCCTTTAATGATTTTGTTCTTCGTAGATGGGACATCAAGAATGAGCAGTGGTCAATTACAGAACGTCTCCGTCCCTTGATCGTCAATGTTGACTACCAGCAGGGGGGCAAGACGGTTGCCAAGGCCGTCCACTTCGCTGGCTACATCGGTGTGATCACAGGCATGAAACCGGTGAGTGTATCCCAGTAAGGCTTCTTGACTCATTACCTTGCTGTAAGAAAACATGTCTGAAAAATGTCTGTAATAGGAACAATCACCTGAACCAGAATGAATTACACTAATTTCACTAACCCTTCAACCCTAGAGACCTGCTGCGAGTCTAAATAGTTCCATACCAATCCGTGTAGAGGCCAAGGAGAGTTGCGCTCGCAAGCTGACCGTTGCAACCCATTTTCTTGCATCCATTTGATTCATTCCCTTAAGTACACCCATGATTTTTGCGCATATGCTGTGTGATATTGACAGCCTGATGCTAAATAAATTGTCATCCTAAAATTTAAAAATGTTTCACCCGATGAACATCCATATTGAAAATATACAAATTGGTGGTTTTATAATCAACATTTCTTATTAGCCCGTTGCCTCCGAGATTCTGAAAATCCCATAGTGTTAACACAGGCCACATCCGGTTCCTGTAGCCAATGGGTTAACTGTTTTGTGGTGATAAGATATGCAAATTAGATCATCGAAGGATCATTCAGTATGTTTCAGACCTTGCATGTCCAGCTAGATTTATGCAAAATCATATTTTTAAGACACTTTACATAACAATGCCTGCTCTATGCGTGGGCTGCCATATTCACAAGTACACATGGCAAAGAAATTAAGTTTCTCCATAAGGTTCCACTCATTGTCTTACAAAATTGGAAATTTTTGACTCTTTTAGGAAAATGAGTACTTGTGTATCTCTATCATTCTCATCAGTACTGATACTTATATTGGGGTATTATCAAATTTGGTGCAAATATTGTTTAGTATCCATATCTTTCCGAATTTTATCTCAAAGTATACACGTTTCTTCAAAGAAGAATTTATGAAATCACTTTGCAATAGCTTATGTGTTACGAATCTACCACAGAAATTGATGAGAAGGCCCCCCTTCCTAGTTTTAGGGTTAATGCTAATATTTCTTGAGGAATACATTTTTTGCAGTTTCACACCTTGTGTAGGCAGATTGTCAACATTGTACAGTGCTGTCTTTGTAGAGGATTAGATGATCCCTTTCCTTCATTGCCCCATTCTTAACTCATTCAATACTAGAGCCTGTCCAGAGTAAAATAATCACTACAAATTTGCTTTCTCATCAAATCGGCAACATACTGGAATAGTCTATTATATGTAAAGGGTAATGGGCATTGAATGATGTGTCAACAATTTTCTTGTGAAATTTAAGGCTAAAAATAATTTTTGATTGGATAACTTTCACTTTTAAACGACATAAAAAAGAAAAACAAGTCCGTAAAATATGTTTCTCAATTAGTTCAATACATTACCCGCTAACAAAGTGGAACAACCCAAAGCCTCAACATAACAGCCATTGCCAATTTGATAAGTTTATGAATATTCTAGTTAAATCTCATTCAAATATTCATTATGACATTGTAGCACCCAGTTCATTGAATAGCTGATAATTTTTTGTACTTTAGCATATTCATTAGATGGGGTAAATACAGCCACATTCCAAGATAAAAAGGCAAACCACAAATATGTGGTCGTAGTATTGAATGGGTTAATATAATATTCAAATATCTTCCTCTGTCTGTTCTACATGTAGGGAGTCCTGACTATGTCCATGAATGAGCGTTTCCAACTGCAGGGTGGATTTCTTGGTTTGATTGAGTGGATTCTAGGTCAGAGGTCAGGACAGTGGATGGGCTTTGTCCTCCGTGATACAATCGTCAAGGCAACCGAGTGAGTAATTTTCTGTCATAAGTTGACATTCATTGAAACTAATCATTGGTTGTTGCTATTATACTGTTGATTATATCTGTAGTAAAGCTAATTTATCTTGGTCCAATAGAGTACTGATCTGTGAAATCACTCTGGTTCAGAAGTATGTGTGGACAATGGTGGAACCAGGTGCAGTGTGCCACAGCTGGTTGTTTCTACGAATAGGAGAGTTGCAGTTGCACTAATTTAAGGTCTGGCTGTTGTCCTCACATATTCCTGAACCAGATTCACGTCATTACGTCTGCTCTCTACGATTGCATAAACTATATATTTTTTTCTAACACTAAAATTTTAACATTATCTTGTAGTATTCTTATTTAAATTGCAGGTTTTGGGGGTAATAATCTGAAGTACAGTATTTTTTATTTATTTATTTTTTGTTGAAGATATGTGTACTGTAAATTTAAATCATGTACATTGGGAAAAATAACATGTGAAATAGTAAATGCAAATTCAAATTAAATTTTATTTCCTCAAATGATAAAAAAAAGAAAAAACAATATTTCAATGCAAAACTATATGTGAGTGACAAAGCACAAAACACAATAATTACAGTGAAACAAAATTTACAAACTAGCACAAAGCCATGTAAGATATACAAAGGAATATGGATGAATCAAGAGACAGACCTCCCAACCATCCTAAATTTGGAGGAAAGAATCTGACTTTTGTCTTTTTTTGTGTGATTTTCCTATTTTTCTTGATAATTTAAGTACACACTCCTATGGGAAATGCTGTTTCTTTCCTAATTTTTTAAAGAAAAATCATCCATATTTTTCAGTCAGAAAGGTTGGGAGGTATGAAGAGGTGTTTTGTTTAAACTTCTCAGTCCTGGTATAATTGCCTAAAGACTTTTCACAAATCACATTGATTTTGTTGCTAAAGGTTTTAATTGTGTTTATTTTTCCCCCTTCTGTCATATAATACACAGTTACAACAGTACTCTGAAGTACCTGACTGATGTTGAATTACTGGCCCCTGCTTACATCATCCTGGGTGGCAACTCACCTGGAGAGGGCGCTATAATCACCAGGTCCCTGGGAACAAAGAGTGATAATGTCAAATTGTAAGTACACTGTATGTGAGTAATTGGCTGCTGGAGAACTTTGTTTGGACAGAAACTTAGAACTAAGGAAATAATGTTGATCATTGCGAAAACTGAAATCTCTAGTCCCCAGCAGTGTTATTGGAGAAAGGAGCACACTCAATAAATGGTTGTATTCTTATTCATACACACCAAAATTGGCTCATCTAGTATGTAAGATAAAATCATCCATAATGTATTGGGTTCATATAAACCTGCAACTTTTCTCAAAGCTCTGTGGCTGAAAAAAAGTTTGCATGAAAATAAGGTCTTTGAAATACCATCAGGGGTTGGTGACTTGAATTTGGTAGGGAATTACAATGCACAGGGCAGCTTGTAATGATGGGCCAATTCTTTCATAAATGGAAAAAAATCACCTCATTTTGGTTGCAATTTTATCAAGAGTTTGTTGTTTTCCAGGCTGAACCCAACCAATGGGACGTGGTACCTGGTGGAGACCAATTATGACAACTGGACCAACCCACCTTTCTTTGATGACAGACGAGCTCCAGCTACAAAGTGTATGAACAAAATGACACAACAGGTACTAAACAGATTACTGTAAAAGTGGAAATTTTCGTGCTCACAGAGTTTGTTGATATTTCGCATGATTTTAATTTCCCGGAGAACCAAAATACAGAGCTAGCAACCACAAGCGGCACAACGCTGCCTCTGCAGCCAGCCACACACGTACATGTTGTACAAATACGAAAGACACTGAATGAGTGCAAAAATCAATTGATTACAGCTTCACGAAAATATATGCGTATTCTTATTTTCGCACGATCATCGGCGTGTATGAAACGCGCGAAACTTTCCACACCGTGAAATATTCCATGTTTATAGTAATTGCATAAATATTTATTTTTTCTCATATTTTGAGGTGTTCAAGCAACTCTTACTTGTACTTTTCTCTGGCTGTAATTATTTGACCCTGATCAATCCAACTATCCATACTTTTTTGTGTTGAGACGATTTGATTTTGATATAAAACACATTCTCCATAAACCCCAGTCTGAGATATCTCATACTTAGTCCTCTATTGGTTAATTTATAAAATTCACAGTACTTCTGACTCCTTCCTGTCTCCCCCCCCCCCCCACACACACACACACACACACACAACTCTGTAATATTGTCTAAGGCTCTTGTAGCTGAATAATGAATGGTCCTTGCAGGTCCTGAAAGACCACTAGTCCGATTGTTTATTTTTCATTTATTAGATAGCTGGTTATGTTGCATTACTGCAATGTGTACAGGCTCTGTAGTCATGTAAGTTTCACTGTTAATTAAGAACAAAAATTACATTTGACAACTTGTGCTAATCCTCCCTTTAGTTCCAGGTTCTAAAATCTAACATGTCCTACTTAAGGACCAGGATCTTCTTAGAACCCAGTAATATGTGTCTGCTCAAGTTCCTCATCTTAAATGTGTTACATTGGATTTGGGCAATCCTAAACTATTCATGTATTGTTTTTAAGAAAAAGTGTTAACAAGAAATAAAAATCCAGTAGTTTTCTTTATTGAACTCCATCAGAATATGGTGATCAAACCATGTTAAGTTTTGGTTAATCACCATCTTCTTCTTTCTGTTTCATTGTAATTTTTGCAGAATGTTGGTTTTGAAGGCATCTTCAATGTTCTTTCCACCAAGCCAGTTAAAAATTTGGTGAGTATTGGGATAAATCTATGATGATGAAATACATACTTGGTCACTTCTGTCCCCATAGCACTATCCTGATGGTTGTAATTTCAGTTGCTTGCCTCATTCAAGATTGACTAAAATTATACTTTGGTTTTCATGGTCATATTACAAACTTATGAGGTAGATGATGGAAGGAGGGGCAACCACCAAACAAGTTAGCATTAATGTGTTAGTTATTGTGACAGTGTTTACTAATAATTCTGTACCAAAATGTAACAGAAAGTATGAAACTGTGTTACATCAATGACAGGTTTGATGATTTTAGTCACACAAAAAGTAGCTGGGAATTACAGCCATCTGCCAAATGATACCGACTTTATTGCTGTTAAAAACAAACAGGCTTGATATTAAATTATTGTGAGAAATGATCAAGGCAATTCCGTAACAAAAATATTTTGATGATTGAGAAAAACTTCGCCAAAATGAATTGCACTATGCATTTTGCTCTGTTTGTGGTAGTTGGTAACACATTGCTTGTCATGTTTGATAATTAAGAAGATATGTGCATGCTATATCAATGTCTGGTTCCCACATAATCGTGTTGGACTGGGGATAAGGACATATTTCATCTTTCACGTTATCTAAAGAATAATCTTTCATTGTATTAATTTCTTTTGCAATCAATTTCCATGGTGATGTCTTTTTTTCTGATATTAGTATCTTCACTGAATACTCAAAACCCATCCATTTTATTTTGTCTTGATTCAGCTCACAACCTACACTGCCTTGATGCATGTCAAGAATGGAACTTTAGACACCTACCTGGAATACTGCCCTCAACCTTGTTACCCATGGTAACCAGATGACAGCAAGGAAACCAGCCAATTAATCAATGTAAAAGTCCACCTACTTGAGCTTTCTGTAATTTTTTAAAGCCTTGTTGATGTAAACTTAGATGCAAATTCTGTCAGTTATATGCAAATTATCAACAAAGCTTAAATTGCCTTCATACTTAATAATGTCTTCCTGCAGTATGGCGACTGTAAAAAAAAATGATGTTTCCACAAATAAAAGCTCAAATTAATATGATTGTAAGGATACAAGCCAAGACTAGACATTCCTTGTTGTTTTGTGGTACAAGCAATATGTCAGTGGTGATATACCAGTGTTATACATAACTGTTATCTGTAATTTGTCATATTCATGTTACATTTACTTTCCCTGTTGCTTTTTAAATGTTCAGACTTGTTGTTGCCTATGCACAGTGTTATCTGATTGCATATTAATGCAGTATGTTAAACTACTGTAAGCTGCATAATCATTTAGCTGCTGATACAACACATTCTGCCATTATTTGCTGTAACATTGTCATGTTTGGTGATTATTTTTTACTTCAAGATTTTCATATTGCATTTCAGATAGTTGCTATAATATATAATATGGCAAAATATTAGAATGTGCTATATCTAGGGTCCAAGTAATGGGGGGGGGTGGAGGGCTCTGTTTCCATACTTCCATAGAGAGGCCCTTCCTAGCGCTGCTATGAAAGAGAATATGGATTCTTGAAGTAGGGTGAGAATCCCCCACCCAGAGTTTTGTTTATTTCAAGCTCTAGCTATATTACTGTTTATACACCTCATATTAAGAATCCTTGTATCTGATTGGTTTAAGTGACAGGCATTAAATTGGCTATTCACCCGCTCAATCCAGATAATAGTCCTTAAACTGCCCCATAGTCCTTCAACTGCCCGCAACCATAGTCCGTAACTGCCCGCAATCATAGTCCCCAACTGCCCACAATCGCTTGCACGGTTGGCTTGCCATAGGCATAGTTGAATGACCTTTGCCTGCTCGCGACAGTACGGTACGCAGCGCTAACGTTACGTTAGTTGTGCGAAGGGATCATCGCATTTTTACATGTCGTACTAGCGTATGTAAGACGTGTGGCAGTAAAACGTTACGTACTTGTTTTAACCACAAAATTGCAAACTTAAAATTATTGTTAGATCAAAATAGTAGCAGATGAACTTGATGCAGAAATCCAGCGTCTAAGTGACTAGTGAACAGGGTAAATTCCATGACGAATTCCGTCAAGTTTCCCATGTGTTTCCCATGTGTTGTTGACGTTATGCATGGTAGTGTTCTGGCTAACTTTATAGGCATTTGATTCTAACTCTGTGCGGTTTCTAAGCTATGGACAAATCACAGTGACGGAATCGGTAAGTTTGATACACATACTAGACCTAGTACTAGTATTCCGTATATAAAACAAATATTAACTGCTGTAGTATGAGGCACTGTTGATACTATTGTTCCTTCGGGATCTCAAACCCATGCTATGACCCGAAGCTTGCGGAGGGTCATAGCATAGGCTTTGAGATCCCTCGGGAACAATAGTATCAACAATGCCTCGAACAACAGTCTATATTTGTATGATATTAACTACTTAATGCAAACACAAAATTAACATAGACCCAAACTTGAATATCTCCAAATCATCTGAAATGAGACAGTATTTCAGTGCAAATTATGGCTTAATTGGTCAACATGTATCCTATAAGTTGAGAAGTTTGGGTTTTTTTCATTGGTTACCCAGATTTTATATTAGGATTTTGTCCTTGGGTCAGGGCCTTTTAAAATCTGTATCAACCCATCAAAGATAAAATTGACACTATCTTGCTGTGTTGGTACCAGTACTGGAAATAGATTGATGGACCTTTGACCACATTGAAAATGATTTTGTATTAGTTGTTCTGGGGTTAACCAAAACAGAACAAAACACAAATATTAACTAATGTAACATTCAGGAATATGTTTGCAGTTAAATAAGTTTTGCAAGTGGTACTGCAGCACATGAACCACCTATGATAACTCGTTGTTTTACTCAATTTAACTTTAACTGAACAGGAAAGTTGTTAGTTGGCATATTGTAAACTTGCAAGTTGAATTCTTAATTATTGTGTTTTCAAATATGAAGAAAAAATATTATTACTATGGTAATTATTATAATGAAAGCAATAATGATGATGACCACAATAATGATGACGATGATGAAGATGATGATGATCTTGATGATAATTGTAACCATAAACATAATGATAGTCATAATCAGAAGCATAAATATAACATTGCTATTAATTGTCATTGTGATTATAATGATATGTAGTCAAAAAATACACAAATACATATTTTTGTCATAGAGAATGAAATGTAGTATTACTCTTGAATTTTGCTTATAAAGCCTTTGTTCTGTAATAATTTAGTAAATGTATCGTTTGCACAAATTCAAATGCATAAATTTTACAAATTTGGTTTGCAAAAGGATGAAAGTGTATTGCAGCTGTCATATAGTTGCATTGTAATTACAGCAATGATATCCTACTTCTCCCAATCAACAGATACTGTAATATGTTGACAATTGTAGTTATTAAACAATTGTATATAACTTTTTATATTTAAATTTTTTAATTGTTAATATTTTCAGAACAGCTTATTTTCTTCCATGCTTTGTGTCAGCTTAAGATTTGTATTGATCACATTTTATGTGATTTGGTTGAAACAGCTTTTATTCCTGGAATTGTCAAAGTAGCATAGAAATCTAGGACATTATTTTGTAATCTGCGAGATAAATGAAAATAATTTATAAGTGAACTGAAAGCAAAGTTGATTGTATTTGCTCAGGGATGTTGCAGATTGTGTGACATACTTTATATTGTTTGTCGTCGTTAAAATACTCTGTATATGAGGAAATTATTTGAATATTTTGTGTTGAAATGTATATTACAACTTTGTGCAACTCTAATATCATGGAGATAGATTTATGCCTTGTATGAAGTAAACTATGTGTAGATACATATATCTATATTACTGTGCTGCTTCTTTATTAAATAAAGTTGTGAAACGAGTACTTTGATAACAGTTCTATACGTGATTTGCGTTTTTTTCTGTCAGGGCCAGAAGGCCTTTTCCCTGAAATCAAGATAATCAGTTAACAAAATATGTTACTCTATTGTTTAGCAAAATATGTGCAATGCAGGTATTCAGTCATATAATTATGCTAATAAAACGGTAGATTTTATTTGAATGTAAAACTAATTTTTTTGTGTAAATATCAGAATGTTTATCACTCTGCTTAATTTGTCTCTCTTACCTTATATGCCAGCAAATACATTAAATCTTATTCAAATGAAAAAACAAATTGAGTCTTTGTCTTTGTATCAGGTCTTGCATCCAAATCTGTAAAAAAATAAACCAGCATGGTTGCTTTATAAAGTTGTCGAGTTATGTGAAGAAGTAGAATTGAAAATCCCTGCAAAATCCTACCTTTTATGTAAAGTGTTATATCTTAAAGATCATATCAGGACAACTACTCCAGAGGACAACTCCCCAGGGATGACTCCCACCTGACAACTCCCCTGGAGGACATCTACCCGGAGGACAACTCCAAAGGGATGACTCCCACCTGACAACTCCCCTGGAGGACATCTACCCGGAGGACAACTCCAAAGGGATGACTCCCACCTGACAACTCCCCTGGAGGACATCTACCCGGAGGACAACTCCAAAGGGATGACTCCCACCTGACAACTCCCCTGGAGGACATCCTACCCGGAGGACAACTCCCAGGGATGACTCCCACCGTGACAACTCCCCTGGAGGACATCTATACGCGGAGTGACAACTCCCCAGGGATGACTCCCACCTGACAACTCCCCTGCAATCTCGGAGGACACTCCAGTGACTCCCCGCACTCTGGAGGACACTACGAGGACTCCAAAGGGAATGACTCCACACCTGACAACTCCCCGGAGCGACATCTACCCGGAGGGACAACTCCAAAGGGATGACTCCCACCTGACAACTCCCCTGGAGCGACATCTACCGCGAGGGACAACTCCAAAGGATGACTCCACCTGACAATCCGCGCTGAGGACATCTACCCGGAGGACAACCCCCAGGGATGACTCCCCACCTGACAACTCGCCCTGGGAGACATGCTACCCGGAGGACAACTCCAAAGGATGACCCACCTGACAACTCCCCTGGAGCGACATCTATCGCGGAGGACAACTCCCAGGGTGACTCCCACCTGACAACTGCCCTGGAGGAACAACTTCCGCCCGGGGACAACCTCCGGAATGACAACCGGGGGGGGGGGGGTGTCACTCTCAGTCACACGGTCTGGCTAACCGGCACCCGTGTCCAACAACCTCAGAAATGCATCCTAAACGGCATAATCTACATAACCAAATTTGCAACCCTAAATGGCGTAACTCAACAGAAAAGCTACCCTAAGTGGTGTGAACAGGGAATCCACTAATTTGATACTCTAAGTGGCGTAAACAGTGATATCAACTAATTTGATGGCCTAAGTGCCCTTCTCATCTGAAACATAATTGTACATCATAACCCAAAGAGGTTCACTTAATAATTCATAAATAATTTTCGTAATTAACAAACGTTTATTGGAGATGTTGTTATAGATCTACTCAAATTTGCACCCCTAAGTGGTGTAATCGGCATAGCCAAATTAGTAACCCTAAATGGCATGACATGTGAGAAAATGCTACTCTAAGTGGTGATTGCCGGCGAATGGTGCTGAAAAAGCTACCCTTTTTCCAGAAGACGTCGACGATGCCCGACGCTGGAACAGGGACCCTTTTCGACGCTTTTTCTGGACGCGGGTGCGTAGCAGGCCGTGTGGAGAGCGAACCCCCTCCCCCCCGGATGACAACTCCCCCTTTATCAAATCAGACTCCACCAGAGGAGTTGTCCTTCAGGGAATTGTCCTCGAGGGAGTTACTAGTATCCTCTGGGGAAGTTGTCATTCAAGGGAGTTGTCCCTCGGGGAATCTGTCCTCTGTAGGAGTTGTCCTGGGGGAGTCGTCCTGTATGGGAGCTGTCCTCTGGGGAAGTTGTCTTCGGGAGTTGTCCTCTGGGAGTTGTTCTCCAGGGAAGCTGTCCTCTGGGGGACTTGTCTTCGAGGGAGTTGTCCTCTATGGGACCTGTCCTGTGGGGGAGTTGTTTTGGGGGGCAAGGATTGGGGTGGGGTGGTAGTCCTAGAACCCTTAAAGACAAATAGCAAAGTTGGACAAGGTCTTTACATCGAGGTAAAACTACTCTTGAATCAAGTATTCTGTTTAAGTCTTATGCAGTCGAAATTTCATGGTCAAATGTTAATTAGTTTTGAAACATTCACCATGAGTACTCGTGACAGGCAATGGCGGTTATGATGATGATGATGGTGGTGGTGGTGGTTGTGGTGGTGATGGTGGTAGTCAGTGGTGGTGGTGGTTGTAGTGGTGGTAGTGGTGGCAGTGGTGTTGGTAGTGATAGTGGTGGTGGAGGTAGTGGTGGTGGTGATGGTGGTTGTGGTAGTGGTGGTGGTGGTAGTGGTGGTGTCCAGTAGTGGTAGTGGTAGTGATGGTGGTAGAGGTGGTGGGGTGGTGGTGATGGTTGAGGTAGTAGTGGTGGTGGTGGTGGTGGTGGTGGTGGTGGTGATGGTGGTGGTCCGACGAGATTGTCGACTGTTGCAAAGTTGAATGTGTGCGGATGTTCCGTAGAGTCCACAACTGTAAATATAAATCTAGTAAGTGTTAGACCAAATGAGGTTTGATCATCACGATTTTAAGGAAATTGTGAACATTTCCGGAAGGTCGGAGTTCCTCAACTATAGTGAACATGTATTATAAACACTACACAACAAGTAAATTCCCCCTTATTCAAAATACCATAACTTTGTAACGAAACAAATTTGAGCAGAACAATTTAGCAGGGGTGTCCTTACACTCATTGACTAACTTCTGTGTGAAAATACTATTGATCTGTCTGGTTATGCATGAGTAAGGAAGCATTAAATGTAAACTTGTCTCTTTTCAAAAGTCGCAGGATTCATTTATTATGCCAAAATAACAGTACAAAATTGTATTTTATGCTTTATGAATAAAAAAGTGTGCTCATACAACCATGACATGGTTACAACCTCTTATGCTCGTAAAGCATGTACCGATACATTTTGCTGAAAATACCCGATTTCATTTTTTGCAGGAAACTCAATGGATTGTACAATTTCAAAATTTAGAAAGTATGAACGTTTTTAATTGAACACACTGATCCGTCGAATATGTGAAAAATGTCTGGGAGGTGTAGGGGGGTCAAACGATGGATGATTAACAAAAAATAACACTAAATCATTCACCAAAAACATAATTTGTTACAATCCTGTATCACAAATCCCCAAAAGTGACCCCTGTAAATTTTGAAAAGTGAGACTTTAACCTTTGATATTTGCTCACTCATGTATGACTTGACGGATCGATCGCATTTTCATACAGAACTTATTCAATGAGTACAGAAACACTCCTATTAAATTGTTTTGCTCAAAATCATTTCGTTAAAAATGTATGGTATTTTCAAAAAGGGGAACTTACTTATTTGTCTCGAATTCAGTTAACTTGCACCTTCTGTCCGAATTTTGGGTAGTCATTTTGGGAGGAAGGGTACCCCCCCCCCTTATACTGTCGTGACAGTAATGATAAAGTGGTGAGATGATGATGATGATGATGATGATGATGATAATGACAATGATTATGATATGGTGATGACGACGACGATGATGACGAAGAGATTATCGCTGATTACAATTACAGACTTTTTGTAACATGCATCAAAATACACTTTTTACGTGATTACTGCGAAAACAAAGTTTACAACACAAAATCTCTAATTATGGACACTAGGTTTCGTAAAATGCAAGATTAAGCCTAAAAAATTGTAATGCTGCCTTCAAGCATCGACCGTAAAATGCGAAAACAGGGTCGCAGTTTTTTTTTTTATTAGCAGACCCAAAATATACAAATTTACTGTTTCGGACGAAACCGGGGGAGGAAAATGTCAAATTTGAGCAAAGAATTTACTACAATTCTTGCCCATTGGAAAGACCCATGAAAGTATATCGGGAAACTCAACTCTCGCACAATTCGTTCTTGCACAGTACAATACATACATGTGTATTGGTTAAGTCTGGGTTTTTGCTGTGGTAAACCAAAAAAATAAATAAATTAAAAAAAAACAAATAAAAATCCACTTGAGGGCAACATAACTTTATTTTTGGCCTTACAATAACGAAAGATGGGGAAGAGGAAGACTGATTACTCAAATGTATCACGGAAATCATAGTAATTGTGGTTAATGCCATGTGTCACATGTCACATTATGATATTCCCGGAACATGATAGTCCGCTTTGCATTCTTATTGCTAGTATACAATTTTTTGCAAAAACAAAATGTTGGCGATTTGTTATGAATAGAAATATTAGCTTCAGTCTTGATCAATCATCTTAAAGTTTATACTCTGGCTGTTCGGTGTCGTGTGACTCGACTCTATTAGCCAATCAATGTTTCAGTTTCGGTTTTCTTGAATGCAGAGGAAATGGCAATATTTAGCTTGTATATCGTATGTGTTTGGTTTACACTTGACTGGGAACGTCGATATTTTTTGTGTTTCGAGCACTTGATGTGTTGATATTTTACTTGTGCCTTACATTACTGAAGCTGAAATAGAAGATTTAGGGCGGATCCAGGATTTCTTGATACAGGCGATGTACGGAACTCAACAGTGGCGACTTAAGATTTACAGAGCAAAAAAATAAAAATAAATAAATAAATCAAGACCATAATATATGAACGTCTATTCAACAGCCTTCCATAGATAGAGCCTACACTCATTCTTGCTTTACTCATGGGTACAGGGCGGGGTACAGGGGCGGATCCAGACAAAATGGGGGGGGGGGTGTAGGGCGGTACCAGATTGGTTGCTGTGTAAACTTTTGTTTACGAAAATTTGTGTTTGGTAGCATGTCATCGTGCGGTATTAAGCGTCGTTCGTAGAAATGTTATTCATAAACACTTTCACTTAATTGAGTCAGTATTTTTGGCCTTTGACCCGTTAAAAGAAATATTACGGGTCATTGTGACCGCCCCACCACCCCACCACCCCCACCCCCACCCCCTTCAGGCACTGCAGAACGGGATCTGAATCCGTTATTCATGGAGTATAAAAGTGAACAACGCGTATTATGGGACAAACTACAAACTGAATGACCATGTATAGACAGCTTATTAGAGTTTGCTATTCTTGATTGATTATTAGCCTAATTGGAGTATAGTAGCAGTTCCCCGCACAAAATTGATTATCTTTTGTCAGTAATTTGGTGTACGTTTGCTGATAAAAGTAACCTGTGGTGTGTGTTGCCAGTTTATTCCCGAGTAGGACCATGGACCTACTACTCGAGTAGTAAGTCCATGGTTAAAAGGCAGCACGAAACTATTTTAGCGATTTTAGAATTTGGTTAGAGCCACTTTGCTGTTTACTTTGTTGACGAACTTTGTAATGTATCGATGATTGTGACGATTTCGGGATGACATAATAAACAGCCACTGCTGTTTACGAGTTATAGTTCCGTATATACACTAGACACCTGCTGGATATCCACATAGATTGAGGAAGTCGAAATATATTCTGAAAAGAAGGACTTATAAATACAGACACCCAAAAGCCACGTGTATCCATTCTAGTGAGCTCAACAAAACCCAAACATGCATCTTCTTGTTGCCGTCGTTGGCGTATTGGCTGTGTTGGTACCACCATGTTTTTTGCAGGATGTTCCACCGGTAAGTATTACCATTTTTTAATCAATTCAACGTATGGACTGGTGGTCTTGTGCAGGCGCGGTTCTACGGGGGGGCCTTGGGGCTTAAAGCCCCCCCCAAAATTTGCCAAAGCCCCCCCCCCCCCAAAAAAAAAAAAATATGTTCGAAGGGTAAAAAAATTCTGAAGCGACTTTTTCGGCGACTGAGTTGATCTTAAAAAAAAAAATTGACCTCGAATTTGTAATGGAATTTTTTCCGTTCCAACCCACCCCCCCCCCCCCCCCCCCTGAGCGACTTTTTCGGCGGCTGGATGACCAAGAAAAAACTTGACCTAGGATTTGGCCGCGAATGCCGGAAGCCCTCCAAGCCTCCCGCTAAATTTTCGCGTCTTAGAAACCGCGCCTGGTCTTGTGCTTTCAATGCGTTATTTAGGCACGTACATCAATCAGCAAATCAAACAAAACTAGATGTCACTGATCTTATCGGCGTGTCAGAGGGAGGGGCAGATTTTAAGTTTGCAAGTGTTCTTGGTGTAAAGCACGCTCTAGTTCTGTATAGTTCTGTCTAGTTTTGTATAACTAGTTGTGTATAACTTATAAACACTGTGGAAGCCCCATTTAAAACTTGTCATACTTTGATATCTGACAAATATGGCAAAATGTGTATACAAATAAACATCGGTACATCTAGGTGTGCACTCCCCTACCCCTGAAGAGAAAAAAGTAAACATGAAAAAAACCCGGTGAATTGTGGTAAATGATGGTAAAAAAAAGTAAAATAAACTTCCCTCTATTTTCATCCAAGGAGTTCAGCGGTAATGATCCATTTTCAGATTTGTTTTTGTTTTTTTTTTTTTTTTTGGGGGGGGGGGGTTAAAGGAAAAACAACATCAACGTTTTGCACGCATGGCGCGCCAAAAAAAAAATAGGATATTTTGTATGTTGAGTATTAGGCCCCCTAGACTTTAAATCTAATGATTTTGTACAGTGCATTTTTTTTTTCATTTTTTTCCTAAATATAATCTTAAATTTCGTTATATGAATGTTTCAAGTTGTCAAAATTATTAGGTAGGCAAAACGATATGTTGCCCCCCCCCCCCTATATTTTCAGAAAAGACGCCCATGCCAAAGGCAACTATTAATGGTGACCCCCCCCCTCCCCCCGCAGAAGTACAATTCCGAATTCGCCACTGCAATGGATGGGAGATTTACGTGGATGTGTATTTGAAGAATAATTTACCTTTTTAGGCTATGGTTCCAATATTGTGTCATATTTTTGTCTTATCGATACCCATGTTGCTTCTACAGTTCACAGATAAGAATTGTCGGACTGATGCCTATCCTCCACCGGGCAAGAACAAAGTTCCAAACTATGTCCTGAATCTGGACCTCGCCCCAGAAGACAGATGGACTGGACTTGTCAAGGACAAGGTCCCACAGGTAGGACCAATTATGAATCATGTTATTTCTTTAATATTATATATTTATGTTAATATCTATCACTAGTAATAGTAGTAGTAGTAGTAGTAGCAGTAGTAGTAGTAGTAGTAGTAGTAGTAGTAGTAGTAGTAGTAGCAGTAGTAGTATTAGTAGTAGTTGTTGTTGTAGTAGTAGTAGTAGCAGCAGTAGTAGTAGTAGTAGTTGTTGTT
>JZLH01S0097995.1:3303-16321 GCA_001188425.1 Eucidaris tribuloides | reverse complement strand
TAGTAGTAGTAGTAGTAGTAGTAGTAGTAGTAGTAGTAGTAGTAGTAGTAGTAGTAGTAGTAGTAGTAGTAGTAGTAGTAGTAGTAGTAGTAGTAGTAGTAGTAGTAGTAGTAGTAGTAGTAGTAGTAGTAGTAGTAGTAGTAGTAGTAGTAGTAGTAGTAGTAGTAGTAGTAGTAGTAGTAGTAGTAGTAGTGTAGTAGTAGTAGTAGTAGTAGTAGTAGTAGTAGTAGTAGTAGTAGTAGTAGTAGTAGTAGTAGTAGTAGTAGTAGTAGTGGTAGTAGTAGTAGTGGTAGTGGTAGTGGTGGTAGTAGTAGTAGTAGTAGCAGTAGTAGTAGTAGATAGTAGTAAGTTTGCTGTTGATAGCATGGAAATCTGTTTTATACTTGTCTTGTAATATATAAATTCAAACAACAAGAAAACTGACCTATTTTGACGGAAAAATTATTTAAAGTTAAAAAACACCAACAAATAAATGACAAAGTAAATTAATGAATCAAGCAATAAATATATGAATGAATAAATGAATCAGTCAATGAATTTATGATTGCATGAGTTAATCAACCAATTAAGGGAATTACTAATAATGAATTTATTGGATCTTGCAGATCCAGTTATTGATTGATGACATCATAGACCTTGTAGGCATCTTCATTAACAAGACTACCGGAAGAGATATCATTGATGCCCTCTTTGTAAGTACACGTCTCCTTACTGATGCTGTATGAAACATGATGTCACCATTCTTTCCTGTACTCGGGAAATTAATATTTTATTTGTCGTTCATGTTATCTTAATCACGGTAGTCGTCACGTTTGATTCATGCTATGTTTCAATCAGCAATCGTATGAGATTTCATATTAATATTGGGAATAATATTTTTAACACACAGGGATTTAACCTGAAGGTTGCTGTTTTTCATGCTAATGTCTAACGTTGGGGGGGGGGGGGCGTTCAAGCATGCCTGCCCTAACCAAAACACTGACATCTCAATGCACCTGACTCATTACATAACCCTTTGAATTGTCTTTTCTTCTTGTTTTGGAAGCCCCCCGTTATGGCTGACATAAACTCCAGTGTTCTGAAACTGAATATGTCTATTGGGTGTCTATTCGGTGTGGCTATTTGTTTCTTTTATTTCTTATTCTTCTTTTTTTTTCTTTTGATGATAGTTGTTGTTGTTATTGTTGTGTTTGTTGTTTTATTTTGTTTGTTGTATCTGATATGCTTTTCTCGGTAGGCTCCTTTGGCTGATACTTTCCCAGCTCCCTATAATGACGAAGTGAAGGGAATTGCTTCTGCTACCGGAATACCATTAGGTAGATTATCTATACTTTCAACTTTCATGACCTCAAATTCATTCATTTTTAGTTAATCTGTTTGTTTGTCTGTTTGTTGTTTCGCTCAGTGTTGAACGGATACTAACTTGGAGACATTGTGAATCAGAAAATACCAGACAGAAAACAATACGTGTCTAAGCAACTGATTTTGTCGTCCTATTCAAGAATTACAATCATTATAAACCCTGTCACTTTAATGAAATAAGCACTCATTTTTTGGTTCAAAATTTGTACTTACTTTCATTGCTCTTAGATAATTATCAGGTAAGCAGTTAACCTATATCTTGTTGAATTGCAGAAAGCTAAGTAGAATAATTTTAGGAATATTCGTTTGAAACTGTAACAATTTGTGTACTGACCGACATGAGGAGTTGGCCCCGTTGCTCATCACAGAAAGGCGTGATTTACAATCATTACAAACATTGAATAAAGAGTGAAATATTTACATGTATACATACACCTTGAAAAGTTTGATCAAATTTGCTGCAGCCTTCACCGTGTTTTTTTTTCTTTCCTAATGTCTCAATATTCACTAACATACATGAACTTTAGCAGTACAGTTTCCTATTAAACAACGAAAATCATGAATGTAGTTGTCGAGATAAAGTTCAATATTAACTAATTTACATCCAACTCAGTTACAACTGAATTACAAGAGTAATAATAACATCGTATTGTTTAGTGCTTTCCTGACAATGAGTTTGAGATAAAATAAATTGATGCGAAAATAACTTCATTTATTTGTTTTTCATGCAGAAGAACGCATGCTGAACAGTTTTCTTTCAAACAATCAATAAGGTGAATGTTAGATGTCTCTTGGTTTATGATCGCGATAACTGTTCCTATCGCATCTGGATAATCCATTAATCGCCTGTCAGATGCTCATATTGACAACTTCTTTATTTTTGTTCCTATTTAAATTACCCAGGTCAGATTGTTATGTACAATATCTTTTACGAAGTTGCATCGCTGTGCACCTCAATAGTCGCTCAAGACGAAAATGGTAAAAATTATTCAGTTTACTTAATCTATGATCAGTAGAATTCTCCCACTTCCTTTTTGGAGATATACAAGTGATAAAAACATACTAATAGAGGGAATTTACTTATCGAGGGTGCCTTTTCTGTTCTCCATTCTTGCGGCAATTTTGGAATGAGTGGCACCAGTGGCACTTCCGTCCCCTAAAATGTCAGATTCTCCTTAGTATAGTTATTATACAGTGCGTCCCAGAAAAAAGGAAACCGAGATTGATGAAGATATTTTTATATCTTAATAACAAATATGAAAAGAAAATCGTACATGGTTGAAAAGCATATTTTCTCTTCTTTACTTTGATACCAGTCACAGAGATTTCCATTCACGCATGGCTGAGCAAAGACAATCAGAATGGACACAGTCATGAAATCATTTGCACGAACAAATTCAAAATTCAAACTGCCATACTTGAATGTATTCAGTATATCTTCAACAATGAAGGACATCATTGAAAATCCGATTTTATCTTCTTTCATATGATACCACATTTGTGAAAAATAAGCGATGTATCAGTGAGAAAAGACAATTTGAAATGATGCTTGTTTTCAGAAATGTTCCAAAATGCATTCATTAACCCTGTTTTCTGGATTTGGGAGCCAGCAACCAAGAAATTACCTTGCGAACATGATTCGGAGCCTATTGTTGTGCCTGAGCAAGATATTGTGTAAAGTCAGCCGTGCGTGAACCTTTTTGTTCAGCTCGCTTCCAATTGCTCAAAATGTATTCAATTAAATATCACGCTAAAATTAACGGGCATGTATTAATTTTACTTGTTCTCCGGCATACATTATTCATTTTTTTACGCATGAGGTGTCAGATAAAAGAAGAAATTGTGAATTTTTATGTCATGCTTTTGTTTTTAAAAATGAATGCATTTACTAGCATGAAAATGCACTCAAAGATGGAATATGCGCGTGCAAATGAAATTTTGGTAACACCACTATCCATTGTTTTAATTCAATAATGAGTAAACAATGAATTATAAGTTATGTATCAAATGAAAGAAGAGGAACAGAGCTTTACATCCATACCTAATTCATTGAAGAAATTATTCATTATGATAGAATATTTTTGCCATAAAATCCGGTTTCCTTTTTTCTGGGACACACTGTATATAACTCAAATATAAACATCGTTTCTGGTGTTATTGATGACCCCCTTGAATGAGTCACTATAATTTATCTTCCAGGTTTGCGTGATACCTTAGTTTCAATGATACGGCACCTTAAATAAATACCGTCACTCTTTGTCGAAAGTAATAAATTTACGTTATTAATTAGACTTATGAGAAATAAAACTAACAAATGAAATATAATTTAGTTTACTTAGTTTACTGTTTTGAATATATCCAACATTGAAGCTAATAAATTGCTTGGAATGATGGCAATTGAAAGCGATTGAAATTGTCATAAAAAGTATCACAATCGCCATGAATTCGAAAATACGACTAGAGAAACTACCCCACATCATAGCTGATTGCAGTGTAAAATCAGAGGTACATATATCATGCATGGTCGAAATCGGGTTATTATGCAGGCCTCAAAGTAGAGTTGAGTTTACATGTATGGCGGGGAAGAAAGGTATACAGGAGAAGAAGATATGGCTATAGAGATAGAGACAGAGGTATAGTTGAAGAAAATATGAAGTATAGATATGATGAGGTATAGGTTTGGTTGAGATGTATGTGCATATGGAGTGGCCCCCATAAAATGAAATTGCATGACATAGTATATTGAAAAATAATGCCAAATTATGCCATTGTATGAAATTTGCATTTTTATGGGTCATAACGTTTTAAATGGTACGGTTGACCCTTGAGACCATTTCTTCTAACTTACTCTCAATTTACAGTATATTAAAATAATATAAATAAATGCATAATGTAAATGTGATTTAAGAATTCAATCCGAATTTTGATCGATTAGCTTAGATTTTGCATCAATATACTTTATTTTCCAAATTCTAATAGAATAATTCTAGATTAGTTCTAATAATTAGTCAATTAAGCTATTTTGCCGGGCCATCATAAATGACTTAAAATATGTCATCAAGTGATCTAACAGTCACGACCACTTATGATAATCAGTTTCGTGAACTTTGGAGTTTATTGTTGAATAATTTCTTTGTTTATCTTTACTTAATGCAGGTGATCTTTATCACGCTAGGAACCTGGATTACGGTGTATTTCTCGGGTAAGTGGACTCGTAACTAGTAGAAGTAACCTCTCATAACTGAAAAAAAAAATGAGATGGATTGGGGGCACAGATGACTTTCAGTCATTATCCTTCTTGGGCAAGAAAAGTCTATAAAAACTCAAAACAAACTGAAAAAGAAACATAAATAAATTTAAAAAAATATTCGGTAAACGCCCAAACGCCCTTGAAAATTACATTATGATAATGAATTTTGAAAACTATTTTGATGATCATGATTTATTATTAACTTCTAATTACATAGGTGATATCAAGCGTATTTTTTCAAACTTCAGATACGTTTTTTATCGAATCTGACTTGAAGTACATCCAATGACTTGGTGACCTGACCCGGTCTTGCATAAAAACGCCTTGTGATGTGAGTCAAACTTGTGAAAAAGATGACTTGTTTCCGACCCAGCAACAACTGCTGAAATTTGAATTATGCGTTTTTCTCTTCCAGATGGGGACATTAAGACTCAAAACTGGACAATCGCTGAGCGTCTTCGACCTCTCGTGACCGACGTCGACTACCAACAGGGAGGCAAGACGGTGGCCAAGGCTGTCCACTTCGCCGGATACGTGGGTGTGATCACGGGCATGAAGCCAGTGAGTCGAGATGGATTTCGAATTGTACAGCGAATTTGTTTAAATCTCTTAGTGTCATATTTTGGACGATTCTTAAACAAAGCCACACCCGATAGATAGTTGTTTTGATATATTTGTGATAGTTGTCATCTAAACATGTGTTGTGTAGCCGTTGGTTTCATCATTATCATTTACACAACTATATAGATTTTTGTTACTGATAATGCGGCTAAAAAGTACATTGATTATGAACCTGAACAAGGCCCAGAAACATGGTATTTGTGTCGAATATCTAATAGAAAGTAATAACTACTACCATTATAAATTGAAATTAAAAAAAAAACACTAACAACTATAGGAAGGATATGGTGGGATGGTGATATTATTATCATTATTATTGTTATTAATATTATCATTATTATTGTTATTATTATTATTATTATTATTATTATTATTATTATTATTATTATTATTATTATTATTATTATTATTATTATTATTATTATTATTATTATTATCATTATTATTGTTATTGATATCATTATTATATTATTATCATTATTGAATTCTAATTGTTCAATATAGGGCATTATGACACTATCTCTGAATGCACGACACAAATCCAATGAAACCAGTATCAAGGGATTCATAGACTGGGTTCTGGGACAGCGGAACGAACATTGGATGGGATTTGTTCTCCGGGATATGGTCGTCAAGTCAACGGGGTAAGATATCACATATAATTATACATGTATATATGTTACTGTAAAACGTAAACAAATGTATTGAAAGTAGGTTCACAAATGTGTATTTTTCATGTTCAGTATATTCCTGTTACCTTTATGCAATCACAGCATCTGGTTCCTCCATAGACTGTCCTGCACCAGGTCCGTGCTGATAAAAATATAACTCAACTCACATAATGTTGTATAGAAAACAAATAAATTTGGATTTACAAATGTTTGGTATGGGTTGTTCACTTTCTTTCAACCGCTCTTAGTTTCGCGGGCCACCTTTATTTCCACCAGTCAAAAGAGAAATTATGTACATTTATATAGACTGAGTTTTTTGTATTTATTATGTATAATGTTTATGTTATATATCATGTTCATGTATATGCATTTTGTTGTTATTAGAAATGGAAGTAAATCCTATATTCAATTCAATGTTATAAATATATGTTTATACTGGTAATACAAATTCAGAATAAATAAGGAAAATTTGCCATTCTTATCTTCATCACAATAAATATCATCATCATTCTTTTCTTCTTTCTTCTTCTTCTTCTTCTTCTTCTTCTTCTTCTTCTTCTTCTTCTTCTTCTTCTTCTTCTTCAAATAACGTATGCACTATACGGAGCTGGACTAAGCGAAAGTAAACAGACAAAGGAACGAAAGCAATCTAAGCAGACTATCTTTCTATTCTTATTTTTCTAGTTTTAGCAGTTCCGTAGAGTTACTCTCCACGATGGATACCCTCATACCTGGCTATATCGTTGTTGGTGGCAACTCAACGGGAGAGGGTGCTATAATCACTAAAGCATCAGGACCAAAATCTGACGACGTTAAAATGTAAATATCTTTCTCTTTATTTTAAAATATGTAAAGATGAGCGAAGGTTTGAGCAACAATATACGATAACATGTACTAGGGAAAGAGTGAAATATGTATTTGAGTACAGTAAATCAGTCCCTGAATTAGTCAGTCAGTCAGTCAGTCAGTCAGTCAGTCAGTCAAGTCAGAGCGTGTATGTAAACTGCAATTGCACAATGGGGAGGTCCATTTACTACCAGTCATGCACAGGCTTTACCCCAGTTTAATCTCTGCCCCAGTCAGATTTGGTTTTCATTTTATCAAGGCTGAAAACTTGTAGGTTTGGGATTGGAACTCGCCTTTCCCCTTAGCATCTTTATTAATGTGTTGAGTTTTTGCAATTTAAAGCTTGAATTTCACCTCGAAATGCTAAAAGTCAGGGCTCCAGAGCTCTTAGATCTAACTTCCGGAATTCTCCAGTATTCGTTACAACACTTTGCCTTAGGGCCCCGCATACTACACGATCGGCTACGATCCGATTTTGGCAATAAATCGCAGTAACATTTAATATGGGCATTTAATCAAATACAACTTTTTTGATTCGGGTTCTGAACGATAATCTGAAATACTTAAAATAGGATTTTGGTGCACTGTCAGCCTTGAACCCCGAGTAAGGGCCAAATTATTTTCAAATCGTAGACAATCGTGGGACTTCTTTCATGTCACTACGATTCGGAGCCGATTTGGCTTTTCCCCTAACTAGAGAGCTCGAAACGGTCTATGTTTTCGATTTTACTATCTGCTGTATGACTATTCAGAGCCGTAATAAACAAATAATGATGTCTTGAAAATGAGTATATCAAACACTATTCCATTTTCTTCCGAAATCGGATCGTAGACCGATCGTGTAGTGTGCTGTGGCCCTAGGCTCAACTCGGCATCGGTAACTTCTACAACCTTATTGGTGACGGCACTGTCAATAAGTAATCAAACGAACACACACATGAAAGACAAGTTGATAATACCAAAAAAAAAAAAATACTTCTAAAAATGTCTCCTTTCTGCAGGATGAAGCCTTCGACTGGAATGTGGTATTTGCTTCAAACCAACTACGACAACTGGCTGAATCCACCATTTTACGATAACCGAAGAGCTCCCGGCAACAAATGCATGCAGAACATGACACAAGCGGTATTGATACATGTCCCTATACTCATCATTTTGTTTGATTTAATTTTGCTTGCAGTTTTTTCTAAATTGCATTATTATTGCAAATAAGGAAAATGCTTTTAATTTCTTTCAAAATACTCTTCATCTTTAAAGATTGTGTCAGGGATGTGCAAGTCCATTACTTCCCTTCATTATCAATACCAAACGGTAGTTTAGTACTTACAAATGGTGTGTTGAAAGTTTGTGATCCATACGTCATGAATTTGTTGTTTTATGAGAAAACTAATAACGACATGTTACCAGAATGTTGTTCTTTCCGTGACTTTAAATTTTGCTCAAATTGCGAATCGCGGGTATGTACCGTCGCAAGACCAGCGGAGCGCACTGATTGGTTAAACGGCTAACTCCGCGCGACCTTCGGCTAACGACTGATCGGACAATTTTGGGACGGCCCGTGCACGTCAACATCACGGATTTTTTTTTAAAGACTTCAGAGTCATTTGAAAAAGGATGAAGTTTAACCGTCCAGATTTTCACCAAAACTCAATATTTTACCCCAAGTCTGTATGAGAGGTGTTTATTTATATTAATCTTCACATTGGTTATGATTTCAGCTGATTTCATTCATTTAGATGTTTTTTGACGTGCAAATCAATGACACAATCTTTAAAGGAAGGAATATTATACATTGCTATTAGGAATACGTTAGCACGGCATTGAGACTTGAAACAAATTTTCTTCTTGGTTATTTGGCTTAATGATTCACCTACATTTTGTTTTAACTTTGACTTATGACGTATACATGACAGGGGTGGTCTCCAGAAAAAAAAAATCCCTTAGATTTTTATTTACCTTTTATATCATGGAATCTTTTGCTTTCTTCGTGAAGACATTTCCACTTATATTATTTGAAAATGATACTAGTTAATATGTTAAATTAAATTACTATATTTCAAATGAATTTTGCCTTTCTCGAACATGTCACTCCGCAAATGAGCTTGTAATTTATTTATATATTTGAAGAGTAAAATATTACAATTACCTGTAAGTTGTCTAAGCCATTTGGTATTTTGTATTTAAGTAAAGTTTTTTATTTTTTTATTTTGACAGAATGTCGGCTTTTCAGGCATCTTCAATGTTCTTTCGACCAAGCCGGTTAAGAATGCGGTAAGTTTCTTGGTTTTCAACTTGAAAATCGGGAAATTAAACAGAATGTGAATTTGAACTATTTTTGAGGAGAGCATGGTACAGATTATCGCTCATTCTGTCACCTTCCCCAGGGGATACCCGTCATTAATGTTGCTTCAGCGACAGTGGCACCTGTGATTATATCACTGAAGACAAAGAGAAGGGTGAGGGTTACGACTGGGTTTAGGGTTGAGATTAGGGGTTGGGTTACGGTTAGGGTTAGAGTGGGTGTATGCAATAGTTGGAGTATTTGTAGCCGGAGCAACCTGCCTACATGGTATCACTGGTGTTAAAATCTTTGATTTAATAGTCTTATCTGTCTCTTTATTTCAGCTGACCACTTACACCGCCTTGATGCACGTCAAGACTGGCACTTTGGAGACATATCTGCGATATTGCCCCGAGCCCTGTTACCCATGGTAACCGGACGGTGATGGATACACAACGGAACAATCAGATTCAAAAATGTTCTCTCCAATTATTTGTCCAATATCTCAACTCAATTGCTTCCCGGGAAATTTTTGCAATTCTATTTAAACATGTTATTGATTTGAATGCCATTTTTATTATGAGGATAATGTTCTTCGATGTTTATTTTTGTAAAACCAATGAAAACATTTTACGTACATGACTGGTTGTATCTTCTCTGAAAGCATAAAGCAAAATCTACACTTGCACCTGATCCTCGCACCCACACCCTTTACGGCGATCGTGCCTTGTCTGTCTGTGCTGCCCTCCTTTGGAATAATCTTCCCACCCACATCCAAAATGCACCAACCCTGGACACTTTCAAACGAACACTCAAGTCTTATCTGTTTCAACAATAATTTGGATTTCATTACTGAACAGTGACTTTTATTTAAACTTAACTCATTTCTTTCATTCAGCTGTACAGTAATTAGTTTGTATATGTAATGTGTCTCAATTTAATTTATTTCTAATGTCAATTTGTTTTTCACACATGTATAATCAAGTTTATGAAGTGCTTAGAACCAGAGCGTATAAGGAATTTTATAAAGATTAATTATTATTATCATTATTATTAAATATTATGGTGCATGATTAGGGCGACAATTAATGTAAACAACACGTTGTGAGATAAAGAAAGATATTGAGGAAGACGGAGTTGCAGTTAAACATTGATAAATTCATGACACTCATGCGGTGGTATCAGGAGATACACATCTTCTTAAAACTCGCTAATATTTAATGATTTTTCAGTCACGGTCAACATAGTGCTCATACAGTCAGTCGGAATTGCGCTGTAACTAAATGCTCCAATCCACTGCAGAAAACGATGATATATGGCTTGTCATTAACACAGATTTTAAGATGTAAAAAAATGACTAACCAGCTGAATGTAACGATGAATGAACTGACAAGTTCAAGACAGACAAACGTGTAAACATACCAGTTGGACTGACGTATTGTTAAGGAATGTAACAGGATAGAAGGCAGGTTGCCCGGGGGGGGGTGCACCTTCCATTGACAAGTGGATATCACGCGCGACCAAGAAATCGCGTAAAAAGAGTACTTTTTTAAATTGGGCACGATACGTACGTAACGTGAAAAGGGTGTCAAAAACACTAGAATACTGAAAAAGGGTGTACTTTTCGCCCTAGAAACCTACGTGTTTAGGGTCTGATTTGCGAATGAAGAAGTTTGTCAGAGGAAGTGACAGAATCCCAGGCAAAATCATCATTTTTTTGCTACGCTTTTCAGCCCACATTTCAGGAAAGTTTCGGCAATATTTTCATCAGTTTCTTCTTCTCTGCTGTACTTGTAACTCAAATATGCATACAAATATTGGAAAAGGGATCGATGGTGCACCACCGTGCCCAAAGAATGTTTGCGTCAAAGTTTTACTTACTCTCTAAAAATAATGAGTGAAAATATTCACTCTTTGAGGAGTGAATTTCAGAAAAGAGTGAATTTAGAGTGAATTTGGAGTGACTTTGCAGTGAAAAGGTGTGTTTTTCACTCAGTTTGAAGTGACCTCAAGGATCACTCGGAGATTTCGAGTGATCCTCCTCAAAGAGTGAATATTTTCACTCATTATTTTTTAGACACTACTTAGGGGGTAAAATTATGCAAATACTTGTTAAGGGTACCGTTTCACACCCAATACTTGTTAAGGGTGCCATATTCACACAGACAGTATCCTCCTACTCATAAGTATTGGCACATTACCTATAACGCAATGCATTTTGAGCTTGAAGGGGTCTTTCTGTAATGATGTCTCTATAATGAAGTTTATTAATTGGAAAAATACAAATATTTGAAAAGAAATCAATGAATATAAGTTCTCCTTTCTTCTCCAAGGCGGAGAGATTATCAAATACAGGTGCACCCCCTACAGAGGGGCTGGAAAAACAAAAATTAACATTTTTTCGCCTCCCTACAGGGGTGGGTGTTAATTCACACTAGCATCGTAATTCGATTTCATATTTCCCGTCAAACGGTTTTGATGGTTTGAAAAGACTTCCGACAAACAAAAAATGTCAATATGTTCCTTTGAAGCTGTCTCAGAAAGAAGACACCACGCCGTGAAGAAGAAAGCGCCTCCTATCTTCATAAGACAGCAGTAAGGAGGATACGCCCCATATTTTAGACAAGACCTCTTCACGTTATAATTTCTTATTCTTTCTGAATTTTTAAGGCGGTTTACTATTGTAAACATCCTAAAATTTACCGTCATGCGAATTTTCAGTACATTGGATACAGTAATGTGGAGAGAAGACCATCATCTTGAATTAGTAGCCTTATTCTCCTATTTCACTGTCTTATGAAGATAGGAGGTGCTCTCTTCTTTGCGGCGTTGTGTCTTCCATCTGAGATCTTATCAAAGGAGCATATTGGCATTTTTTGTTAGTAGGAAGTCTTTCCAAGCCATCAAAATCGTTTGACGGCAAATATGAAATCGAATTGCGATGCTAGAGTGAATAAACACCCCACCCCTACAGGGAGGCGAAAAACTGTAAAATTTTTGTGTTCCAGCCCCTCTGTCGTGGGTGCGTCTGCATTTGATAATCTCTCCGCCTTGGAGAAGAAAGGAGAAATTATATTCATTGATTTCTTTTCAAATAATTTGTTATTTTCTAATGATAAACTTCATTAGAAAATCATTACAGAAAGACCCCTTCAACTCAAAATTCATGCGTTATAGTGCGTTACAGTGTATACGAAGTATCAGAGTAAACTTGCAGATTTCGCTTGCATGCCGCTAATTTCACGTCTCTCTAGTCTTCTCAGTTAGGTTTGATTTCATAACGAAAACTTATTTTGAAGTAGTTTCAAATGTTTGAAAAACAATCATCTTAAAATAAATGACTCGTAATGATAATCATTTATTTTCTTTTATTTTATTAGTTATGTTACTGTACTGCAGTGCTGCTCTTCTTCATTATAATTATGTGAAATTAATTACATTTGAAGTATTACCACAATGTACCTATTTTCAGTTTCCTTATCTAATGCTGGTGTCATCTTGATAACCCTACAGTGCCAATTTATATTCGTTTATATCAACAACAAATTTTACTTCGTTTAGATGAAGCCATGTTAGTGTAGCGATACTGTAGTTATGTACATATTGATAAGCATATTATATTTTTTCTCTTATGAAATAAAAGAATGATGGTAATAAATAGCTCAGTTATATCTTCAGACCTTGAAAATTTTCTACTTATATCTTGCTCTGTTGCATTTTTTGTTGTTGTTGCTGTTTTCAATTTTTTTTACTGTATAAAAGGGTCTGTGCTTGTCTAACTTTCTTGGAAAGACGTGTAAATACCGAGGGCGTAGGCCAGAGGGGTGCATTGGATGTATGTGCAGGCACCCATTCCCACTCCCATCCCCAAGGTAGAGGGGTTCCGCTCCTGGCAAGCAAAAAGAAATTTGCATCCCTTTTCTGTTTTCAACAGCTGATTTTGTCTCAACTTAAAGGGAAAAGGAGCCAGCAACTAACAGACATAAG
>JZLH01S0097986.1:31001-35499 GCA_001188425.1 Eucidaris tribuloides | reverse complement strand
TTTGTAGGGGAAACATAGCTCCTACGGAAAATTGGCCTATTGGGGGTTAGGGGAAAAGTAGTGTCCGTAGGGGAAAATACGCATGCGGCGTAGGGGAAATTAAAATTTTGAGTGGCAGCCTTGGCATGTAGTCACCACCTGCAGGTTGCAGAAGAATTACAGGAGTATTCATTTAGCCTAAAAACGAACTGACATTTTGTTCACCGGTGAAAAGTACAAACATGTGACTTGTTTAGGCTCTATCACAGCAATGAAACCTGATATATTTTTCAACGTGAGATTATGTGGACATATTAAAAACAAAACAAAACAAAAAATATAATGCAGAACTTGCAGAAAACAACCCTCTCACTGGTGGGACAATAAAGGGGCTGGCACAGGGCCCGGCACAGGGCTTCTGAGTAGAATTAAAACATTTAAGTAGAATTCGTGACCTAATAACATCCTTGTGTGCATGGCTGCATGCAATCAAACGAATTAAGACAGAACGGTTATTAGAGTTTGTTTTAAGGGAAGGATATCTTCACACTGCGAAAAACGCAACTCGTCATCAATTGACATTTGTTTTGTTGTTGTTGTTGTTAGTTGTTTGTTGTGTGTGTGTTGTGCGCGGTCGTGTGCTTGTGTGTGTGCGTGTTCTGTTGCGTGCGTGCGTGCGTGCTGTGTGTGTGTGTGTGTGTGTGTGTGTGTGTGTGTGTGTGTGTTGGTGTGTGTGTGTGCCTGTGTGGTGCACTTTGACACTTTATGTAAAAACATTCATATGTTTAGGTGTTCATTAAAAATGTTTGTTGACGGTTTATGATTAAACACTTTAACTTAATTTCAATTCTCCTGTTTGAAGCAGTTAATGAAATGAATACAAATGAAAGATGAAGTGTGTAAAAAAAAAATCAGTGTCATGTGTGTGTGTGTGTGTGTGTGTCTGTGTTGTGTGTGTGTTGTGTGTGTGTGTGTTGTCGTGTTGTTTGTGTGTGTGTGTGTGTGATGTGTGTGTGTGCTGTGTGTGTTGTGTGTGTGTTTGTGGTTAGTATTATCCTCTTATCCTCATTATTTTACTCGCCGGATCAAGAAAATGCATTTTCACACCGACTTCGCCTGTAAAATAGTCCCTCAGGTGATTTTATTTATTTTATTTTCTTATAGTTTATTCGTGAGTTCGCTTCATGTATTCTTCTATTCTTAGTGACACACGGGGTTCAATTAAACAATCAAAACACCACAGGAACAACCTTGGTCTTGGATTTATTGCACATAAATCACATGAACAAATTATGTCACAGACTAGCGGACTTTTGCAGACGTTACGAAAACAAGAATCCGTTCATTCTTTCAATGTATTTCATTTGAATCGAACGATTAGATCATGATCACGCCGATCCATACATGGAAATCATTAAAAATTAAGGCTTAGCTCGCGAGTCTCTGTCTGTAGCTTGACTAAAAAAAATAGGCTTCCATGTCGTTACGATGCCTGTTTCATATTGGTGGTATTCCTGTGTGTATTTGTCTATCGTTCTAAACGTGAAGAAGAATGGAAAGTGAGAAATATCACTCGACCTCATGGTTAACTTCTGTCTCATCTCAGTTTCGTAAACTCACAACGTAATACAGACAAAGGGTTTTTTTGTGTTTCTTTTTTTTCTCGTGGGAATTTACTGAGACAATGAGATTTCACATTGTTTATTGGGTATTGTTTGATTTTGCATTTCACGAATGCACATAAAATAATCAAGAATATTCCACATAAATCGAAAATTTTGTATAAAACCAAGGAGTTACTTAGTAACTCCTTGATAAAACATGGAAACAAATATTTCCACATAAAACAAAATAATGATGCAGATATCCCAACCTTGATCGTGTGTGCATTAATACGTAATAATTATAGGCTAACAACGCAGTGGAGCTTCAATTTAAACAAAATTGTCAAACTGTGATATCTGAGCTACATACCAGTGTTTGAATGGACAAATAAACACCCTAGAATACAAAAGTTTTGAAAATTATGCTGCCGCAGGCAAGATATGCATAAATGGACGTCACCCGTGAATTTCCACTGCGGTTCAGTATAAAAAAAAACCCCTAGATCTACACACAGTACTAGTAGTCTATGGGAGGAAATGGGTATGGTGAATCCGGTCAACTTTCACTTTTTTAAAGCACTAAATAATCATTTTGAAATACAATTTTTTACAGGGCTTCATTTCTATTGTCAAAGACACTTAGAGCATGGAGGATTATATGCACATTTTTTTTATGTGGTCATTGTTAGTCTGTGGCTTTAAATTTGTCTGCTGCAAACCTACAAGAGCGTCTGTTGGCTATACATGACGTGCATCAAATACGGTATAGGGCAATGGCATTCTAAGAATCGCGTCTTGCCTTATTCGTTTTTTTTTTATTATTTTTTTTTATTTAAGACGAACTCACAAACCGTTCACCAATCCATTGAAAAAGAACAGTTTATACAGATAGATATCTAATTAAATTCCCTTCATCAGTAACTCGGGCCAGATGGCCAGAAAATTAGTTATCATCCCACTTTATTGGTAACTCGGCCAGATGGCCAAAAAATTAGTTATCATCCGACACGGGAGGGCAAGGTCGATACGACAAATAATTCATTGAAAACCTGTTGCAATGGTTATTTTATCACATATATTGAAATTCGATTGCATATTAATTTGGTGCAATCAATTGGAACACCTGCATGGTTTGGAATCTGACACTGCAATTTTGTTTTGTTTTGAGAATTTCCTCCACCCATACAGCGTGTGTCCAAAAAATTGTGCCAGTGAAAAGCGCCCTCTTTGCCTTTGGCAATTCAAAAATATTGTCGTGACATGATGGCAACGTCAAGGGCAAAGTCGCGGCTTTCAAATGCAGTTTGTTTTGTTCAGTTTGCTTTATTTATCCCTGAGATATGTTTAGTTAACAACAAAAAGGTAAAATCATAAATGTGCCACTTTTACTCTTTTACTACTGCATGTATACTGTCAATGTATCAAGCCCTACAGCATGAGCGGCATTAATTGTGATTTTACCCGTTTGTTGTCAACTTAACATATCTCGAGATTAAAACGAGCAAATTAAACAAAGCAAACAGCATTTGAAAGCTAAGACTTTGCTCTTGAGGTTGACGTTAGCACGCGTCACAGCAGTATTTTCTACCTGTCAAAGAGGGCCGCTTTTAACTTGTACATTTTTTCTGACGTGCTGCAACATGTCTCAAAAAAATGTGCAAGTAAAAAGCGCCCTCTTTGGCAATTAAAAAATTGTTGTGACATGATGCATGCTTACATCAAAGTCAAGCCCCGGGCCCTCCCCCCTCGACAAATTTCACGATTATTCCGCCGCGCGAAATTTTTTGACTGCGCCGTTCGCTGGCTTTTTACTTTCAAGTCTCACGCATCATTAATTTGAGACCATTTTCGCAAAAATCGGACGTACCGTTGTGACGCTGCGCGACTTTTCGTACATGCATGTCAACTCCAAAATTGCTCAAAAACGTGATTTTTGTATAAAATCCCTGCAAAAAAAGTGTGATTATTTTATTTACTTTTACTGGTTGAAATGGATTATTTTCATGCTGTTTATGATCGCAAAAGTGTCCCCGACAAAGTTCATCGAAAAAACAATAAAAAACAAAAGGTCGAAAAAACAAAGAAATATAAAATTCGCAAAACAATAAAATACCTAAGAAATTAAATCTGATTCGGAAATGTTTTTGTAGGTATAATTGTTAGAAATGTCAGAAACAATATTTTCACCAAAACTTAGCATTCTGCAAGCTATTTTAAGTGAGTAATAGGCAAAAATATGATTTTATTCATATATTTGCATAATTAATTAAAAAATATAAAATATATATTTTTTGAAAATCCAATGATATATACATCCAGCTTTATGCGAATGCAAATTTTCGCGGCGCTCGTGCAATCTGCGGCCGAGATCTGCTGGAGGGGGGGCATATAATGCCCCCCCCCCCCGGGGGATGACAAGACCGGAGACAGCCTGGGTCTTTATAACTGACAACACAAGGTGTGAAATGTGAATATGTTTAGGCCTAATAGTGTTTTTTTTTGTTTGTTTGTTAAAGGTAAATGACATGATGGGGGGTAGTCCTCAACTTGGGCTGAAACTACTCTAGAATCAAGTAAACTATGCAAGGATTCTCCTGTGAAAATCTTGTAGTCAAAAGTTGACTCATTCTAAAATAACTTATGTCAATATCCCTTGTGGTAATGGCTCCCTATATTATTTTTATCTGGCCCAGATAAAATTAAAATACTGTTTATGCTTGATTCTCCTTAAATAAACAAATTAGAGGCAAATCCTTCCAGCTGGGAGATCCATTCCTGCAAGTGTACAGTTGGTATATATTCCAACTGATTTGGTTCTTGAGGCATTTTCAAGTGTTCACAATCATGTCACTAACCTTTAAGTTTATATTGCCTTTTTATGAATTGTGCATGGTTGTCAAAATTACTGGAGGAGG
>JZLH01S0097986.1:23501-26001 GCA_001188425.1 Eucidaris tribuloides | reverse complement strand
TGACAATTTAATCACTGGTCTTTGATTTAAAAAAATAGATATTGATTTGTAATTTATTTTTATTGCAGTATTTGGATCTTAATGGTGCAGTCTACATCAGCAGCATGATATAGCAGCATAAAACATATGCTAATGCATGCCGCCTACTGGGGATTCTGAATTGCAATCTCTCTTTCAAGTGATTTGAAAAATGTAATTTGACTGCAGGCCATTTCTAATACACAAAGGAAAGTCATCAAGGAAGACACAGTAATTATTCTCTCTAATCACACCACTGCCACTGCCATCATCAAAATTTATATTTGTACAGGCACAGCCTGCACTGAGAGGATTGACTTCATTTGAATCTCTTGAACATGAATTCATTATACTTAGACCCGATTTACACCGAGCTTTTAGGCCGGCCTAAAGCTTGGTGTAAATGCAAAGGAGGCCCGAGGCCCTCCCCGATTTGGGACCACCTCTGGAGGTAGTCTCGTGCCGGCCCGAGGCCGGCCTATATTCGGTGTAAATGGAAAGGAGGCCTCGGGGCCCCCAATTTACATGTACCACGCGATGCGGCGCTGTTACGTAATATACAATGCCTAAACAATGCTCGGACCGTACTTCCGGTGTATGTAGCGTGCAGGTAAACCGTGAATGATCAAACCAATCAAACCAACTATCGTAAATTTGAAAAAAGACAACAAAATACATGAACTATTACATCTGTTATAGGTATCCTTTTTTCTTTATACGGTTGTACGCACTACATTATGTTGTATCAACATCAACATTACACGATATAAAAAAAAAATTGCTGTTTACTACTTCAGAGTCTCATTCAAACATTTTTTTAATCGACTCTCTTCCGAGAGACTTATGTAGGGATGTTATACGAGCAGCGTGTATATTGATGTCGCGCACGAAAAAAAAATCCTGCTTTCTTTTACATCAATGATATTAGGGAGACACAATGCGGCGAGTTTTGGAAAGGGGGCCTTCAGGCCGGCCTAATATTTGGTGGAAATGCACAGAATTGCGGGCCTCGGGCCTCCAATTTAGGCCGGCCTGAGGCTGGCCTCGGGTCGGCCTTGTGGTGTAAATCGGGCCTTAGTAAATAGTTGTTAGCAGGTTTCAGCAATTCTCGAGTTTGAATTAAGTTCCGTGTAACATCATGTGGTGGTGGGAAAGGGGGGGGGATTGGGGTATAAGTACTATATGTGGTCACCTTCCCATGCAAAACTAAACTATTTATAAAATGAAGAGGCATTAAGAAGAGAGTTAAACATGTCACTGTAATTGTTGTGCACCACAACACTACTCGCTTAAGTTGGGAACTAAGGCTTAAGCGCTCTCCCTTTTTTCATCTTCGATTTCACCTTTGCTGTCCCATCCTTAAAGTGATAGGCTAACATTGTGGAGCTTCAATTTAAAAAATTATCATACTTTAAAATCTGAGCTATGTAGTAGCGTTTGAATGGACAAATAAACACCCTAGAATACAAAAGTGTGGAAAGTTATGCTGCCACTGGCAAGATATGAATGAATAAACAATTAATACTCGGGGCGAGGAGAAAATAGCCTAGATCTACACACAGTAAGTCTATGGGAGGAAATGGGGAGGTGAATCCTGTCAACTTACGATTTTCACCTTTTTTAATGCACTAAAAAATAACTTTGAAATACAATTTTTTCAGGGCTTCATTTTTAGACCTCATCAAAGACACTTAGAGCATGGGGGATTATATAGCTCACATTTTTTTAACTGTGGTACATGTAAATGTTAGCCAGTGGCTTTAAAACAAAACAAAACACTGGTTACATCATAATGAAAGGGATGATGAAAAGGTTGATGATCTAGTTTAGGAATGTACTGGTAAGTACTGTAGTTGCGTTCACAAAGGCAGTTATTACCGGGCATATCTTTGTCGGGTATAAGTCCGACGTAATAAAAAAAATTCCGTTGATACACCAACGCGTCCACACGTGTCGGTATTAACACTTATACCCGACAAAACTTATGCCCGACACGTCTTTATCGGTAATAGCAGACAGGAAATGTCGTAGTCAAGGTGCTATCGAGTCGTAACCTCTGACCCAAATTGCGTGAAATGTGAATTGGTAAACAATGAAGTTGTCTTCGCAAAGAGTAATTGCCCTTTCAAGGTCGGAGTTATGTCCGACAACAGTCCACACGTATTTTGTTATCACCGGGTATAACTTATTACCAGACTTATATCTGGTCTTCTTCGGATATAAATCGTCGGGTATAAGTCGCGCTATATCCGATAGAGTTAAGCCCGACAATTGTCACACTGCAACTTTATATCCGACGCTATTACCGACATAAGTTATGCCCGGTCACAAGCAACTTATGTCCGATCGTGTGGACATGGCTTCAGTGGGTTAGATCTAGTCATAACAGTATTTATCTGAAAAATCTACATCACACTTTCATTAATTCAAATCTGTGTCTAGAATCCATGACCTGTATGTGATGTAATCATCCATGATGTTA
>JZLH01S0097986.1:0-18994 GCA_001188425.1 Eucidaris tribuloides | reverse complement strand
CATATGTGGCTGACTGGCTTTCGTTCCAACAGTGCGCTGGCGGAGGTGGAGCGGCCGGCCAGCCGTGCAGACCGCGCCGGGGCTGCACTGTTGTAGTGGCTGATCGTACGCATCGCATATATTAGACGAACAAGGATAAAAATATCGATAGCGCAATCGATCGATTGTTACAATTGGGTGATCGACTAGTCTGTTTCAAGTCGTTTTTGCTTTCAACTCTTCAAAATTTACATTTTAAACTCTAATAAATAGAAATCGGAGTGAAATGAAATTCTAATATTTTGCAGAAGGCATGTCTTAAGTATATTCTACATATATAACAAACATTATACTCTGGGTATTAGTACACTTTAATCCCCAAACTCCAAACAACTACATTTTCTTCAAGACAGGTCAATGGCCCAGCCATATAGAAATTGGAAAGTAGATTACTAGTGCAGTGACTGACCATTTCCATTGCAATTAATACATGACCTTGTGATTTTCCCATTCTGTTGATTGTATCTTGTCCGCTGGCAGCTAAAGATGTTTAAGACGCAAGTCGTCACACTTTGGCAGATTTCCACATCTGCTTCAGTAAGATTTATTTCATCAGAAGACCTTTTGCCCTCGATCTGTTGTTGTTTTGGGCAGCTTCAGCAGTCACTGCCAGCTGCCATTTGCCAAAACAGCAATCCCTTAAACTCCTCCAAAGTTTTGGACCCAAGGGACTAATAAGCAGCTGAACTTGAACTGAAATTGGGCAAGTTTCTTCAAGGCTGTTAGTCCATTTTGCAAACCACAAGGAAATTAGGATTGCCCAGAAAAAACATTCCCAAGGGCTGTATCCTTTCTAGTTTGAAGGCCTTCAGGCTTCATACTTTGAAGTTGTAACTTTAGAAAGGAGCCTTGTGATTTCTTATTTACATTTCAAATTTCTTAATCAAAGTTCCAAGAAATTTATGCATTTGAGTGATAGATGAAAGTTCCAGAAGTTGCATTTTTCAAAACAAGTATAAGAACCTCCTTCTGCATATACATGTATATATGGGTATATTCTGAATATTTTGCAATACATGTAGTTTTAATTTCATTTCATTTCTAAACAACTTCGAAATTTTTCACTTCTGATAGACCTGTACAAAGTGAATGAAAATGCAATAAAACCATGAAAATAAACTCTTACATTCCCGTCTTTGAAGGAAAATTGCAAAAATATTTGTAATGGAAATATGGCATACATGTACAGCATTTACATCACAACAGGGAGTTATATTACAACATTCACTGATGGCAGCTTTGCTGTAGTCCGACTCCACACATGTTTACAAGCACAGCAGAGTTTATTATACAATGGATCTCATATATTTGATCACATTCACATGTTACCAAAAGTTCAATGTGTTTTTAGAACTGTAGTAAAATGAGCAGTGTCCTCGTACGTATGTTTATCTCTATTCGGTAATTGTAAACCACATATGGAAAATTTGTACTCTGTAATGTGTTGATATTATGATGGATGTTATGGAGGTTGATCTTGTTATCTGTAATCTCTGAGGTGATGTTTAGTTCATCCCACAAACCCTCTTTCACTGATTCCTGAGAATCAAGTTTTTTTTTTCCTTTTGGGGGGAGGGGGTGGGGGGTCTTGTGTTTTCTCTGCAAAGACAAATACTGGTACATGTAGAATTTATTTTTTTGATATATAAATATTTGTGAGGAACAAAACAAAGTTGAACTCAAAGTTGAATTTGTTCCTTCCTTCTTTCTATCCCCTGAGCACTTGTAACTTCCATATTGGCCCGAAGGAAAAACAAAACAAGCGAAGACCATCTTGCCCAAGTATGTGTGGTGCTATCTTGCCAACATGTGACCCCTGACCTTTCGTAAACTGCATTTCACCCAGTTATGCCTGACCCCGGGGGATGCTGCATGTCCTGCGATCTACGTCATTCGGTGGCGTGAGCCGAGTGACGCTGAAAACAACACGCTAGAGAGTTGTTGACTTTGAACTTCAAAAGATCCTGCCTGGTGGGTACAGGGTTTATCTTGTCAAGGAGGAGAAATTATTATCTATGTCGTCGGCCTAAAACTAAACCAGAAATGGAGATCACACTCAATTGTAGAAATGTTTCCTCTTCAGAGATAATGGTAATTGAAGTGTTGTAATGTATTTGTATTTTAGAAATGTCAACACTATGACATTAGTATCAGAAATTTTTGCCAGTCTAGTTTAACTGAACTTCTCTAACTATCCTCTAAAACAAGAAATTGAAGAGGAATATAAATTTTTAAGAAGCTACACTTACTTCCGGCAGGTACAGTTTGACACATCTCATGTAGGCCTAATTGCTGTAGAATATGATGCAAGATGAAAACAAGAAAACAAAATTAGGAGAGCATCTGAAACATCTGTACAAGAGAAAAAAGTAACTTTTGTCCATAATGGGTGTCCCTTCTGTACAAATTTACACCAGCCATTCCACGATTTGAAAATGGAACCATTCTGAGACCGTGCTCAGAACGGTTATGGCAGCAATGTGACTGCGACGTTTGTGTCAATGGAGTTTGTGATGAAGGGCTCAAATGTTAGCTCTCAGGAATTGCCAGATTTTAAGTATCTGTACATGTACCCATACCTGGGTCCCAAATTCCAGACCCATACCCATACCTGTACCCATGGACTAGCACCTGTACCCGCATCAATGGCCCCATGCATACCCGTACCCGTGCTTCAGTTTGGTTCTGTACCATACCAGGGGCCCATGACTGGGAAATTGCATATTGTAAGCTAATCATAATATGAGTAGACTGGAAAAAAAATAAACAAGTGCACAATGTGGATTACGATTACTGAATGCTTTCATATGAACTTGTGTGGTTGTAATTTAATTTGCTATAAAGGAAAAAACACTTTGCAAACTTTCTTTTTCCAAGAAGAAACTAATCTTGATGCTTCAAATGTCGCTTTCTTGCACTTCGTGAAACCCTGACTGATTTATTACTGCTCCAACTCGGCACCTAGTTCCTGTGTGAATAATGGGTTCTTTGAACTTGGTATTCCATAGGGCACAGCATAAATCAACAACTGTGGGGAAGGAAGAAATTTAAACTCTGATTGAAAACAAATAAATTACAAAATTTGTGTACAATATTTGTGCCTTGCAGGCTGCCCGGAGGTACTTTCTATTGCAGACAAACCGCCCAGCAAGTACAGACTGGATTTGACCCAATTTTCGTGACCAGGCTTAGCTTACTGGAACTGTGAGTTTATTTGTACATGGGTACGTGCAGTGATGACAATGGGACAAGTCTTTCAATCATCGGGCCCCTGCGCATGGAAGTACTGAAATCGGACACTTCGCTCCTTTGCAACTATTATACCTAGCAGTTCGGGCCAGATGGCTTTACGATATTGTTTCGTGTATTACTCTTGAGTATTTTGTGTAGGATGAAAAAAATGCTGGCAATGTCAGCAGGTGTACAGAATGAATGGGTTAACCCGTTGCCTCCAAGATTCTAGAATTCCCATAGTGTTAAAGGTTAGTGACATGATTGGGAACACTTGAAAATGCCTCAAGAACCAAATCAGTTGAAATGTATACCAACTATACATCAGCTGGAAGGATTTGTGTCTAATTTGTTTACTCAAGGATAATCAAGCATGAACATACTAGTATTTTAATTTTATTGGGGCACGATAAAAATGGGACCCATAGAGAGCCACACAGCAGGTTTGCCTGTCACCAGGGATATTAACATTGGTAATTTTAGAATGCGTCAAGGTTTGACTACCGGTACAAGATTTTCACAGGAGAATCCTTCCATACTTTACTTGATTCTAGAGTAGTTTCAGCCCACGTTGAGGACTAACCCCAATCATGTCATTTACCTTTAATACATGGCATACTTGGTTCCCATGAGTAATGGATTAAAGCCATTGGCTAGCATTTACCGCAGGTAAAAAAATGTGAGCTACATAATCCTCCATGCTCCAAGTGTCTTTGATAAGGTCTAAAAATAAAGCCCTGAAAAAATTGTATTTCAAAATGTTTAATTAGTGCTTCAAAAAATTGGAAATCACAATTGACCGGATTCGTGTGCCCATTTCCTCCCATAGACTTACTGCATGTGGATCTAGGCTATTCTTACTCGCCCCGAATATTAATTGTTTATTCATTCATATCTTGCCAGTGGCAGCATAAATTTCCAAACTTTTGTATTCTATGGTGTTTACTTGTCCATTCAAACACTACTATGTAGCTCAAATAGTAAAGTTTGACAATTTTTTTAATTTGAAGCTCCACAATGTAAGCCTATCACTTTAAAGTTCCATGATTAAAGTGCAGCGTACTGTTGATTTGCACATAAATTATATTCACAATCGTGTTTAGATTCGTTTAAGTTAAAGAACAACAGAGAAAAATAACAGCATTATACTGTTAAAGACTAGACACGAGATATCTCGTCGGGAGGTCTATACACTGTATGAGTTAAAGCGAAATCAAACCATTTTCAATGGGTTAAAAACTCATGATCCATACAGTATATCCTTTAATTCAATAATGATTGATTTGTAAAGACTATTTGATCAAGTTCATTGGTGTGGGTGTCTGACCTGGTAAGGTTTTAAACTTTCTTCAACAGGTAGTCAGATTTTATGTGCAAATCATGTCTGGCATTCAGATTACTGTATGTGCCAATATTTTTGCGTAGAGATATTTATCATGGTTTTGGACTAAATTTCAAATTCGCGAGTGCTAATTTTCACGATTTTAGTGGTGATTTCATTAGTGTGAATAGACGTGAACCAAAGTGGAAATTTCGCGATATTGAAGCGCGAAATTCACGAAAATAAAACCACCGCGAAAATTACCACGTATACAGTAGTTTATATTTTGTGAAATTAAAGTTCAAAAGTGTCCTACGATCGGATTCACTTTGTGAGAAGTGAAGATCTAGGCCTAAATACTTGGGAATCTGTACATTATGAATGACTTATTTTTTGGGGTGTGTAAGCTGGACTTGCATCTTCATCCAGCTGAAAAATTGATAAATATACATGTAGGTACCAAATTACATTGTCATTTGTCATTGGTTATGATAATATTTAAAGTGTCATGCTGCTGCACATGTAGCACATTTCAAGTGGTGGCATTCTGGAGTGCTGTTTCAATCATTTCCAAAACCTGTTAATCTTTCATGAAAACCGGGGCAGTTGTGGTTAACATTCGGACAATATTTGAAAGCTCTTTATCTAAAAAAGAAATGTTACTCTTCTCCACATGATATTCCTGCTGTTAAATAAAAGACAGACAAAGTAAGCCAAGAAATTGAACAAGAGCTGCGTTCTTGCGTCGACCGAGGACTAGTCCAATTCATTGGTGACTTGTCTATTGTCTGATCTGTACTCATTTCAGGCCTCATTAGCTCCACAGAAAGTCAAAAGATCTGACAATCTGTTCTGAGAAAGGGACATCTGGTGTCTAGCCTGTATTTATTTGTAATGTGTTAAACAATGAATTTGCTAGAACAATTGTGTATTTGTGGTGGCAGTTTAACTTCAATTCAAGAACTCAACTGGTGGGCGGTAAGATCACTTCGCAAAATGTTGGAAGAGAAAGCAGCCATTGTCTGGCTGCTGCACACAATGTTTTTTCAGAGAAATTGCGTCTACTTCTGATTCAGGACCATTTGTGTGTGTGTGTGTGTGTGTGTGTGTGTGTGTGTGTGTTGGGTGGGGTGGGGAGGGTACTGAAATATGTAAGCATGACTGAAAAGTCTGTAGCATTTAGGCAGCTTCCTTGTTAAAGCCCAAGTTTAGTTTTGGGGATTTTTTTTTATTTGAAAGCTTTATGCCCAAAGGTCATATCATACCAATAACAGATTCTGAATGTCTTTCGTTTTTTTTTTTTTTAAACAACATGAGACCAGACAAACATTTTTCAGATAGAGGCACATAGAAAAGTAGCATTGGCAGCTACGTTGTCACTATGGTAAACAAGGTGATCGCCAAAATGTGTCTCGCCCAGTTTCGCATACATACAAACTTGCTCAAAAATGTAACACTGGGCTCAAAAGGTTTTTGACCCCTACCGGTGACCTTTGACCTATTGGTGACCTCCAGTTTCATATGAGACATCTGCCACCCAAGTTTGATCTCAATAGGGCGAAATGGGGCAAAGTTACGGGACATAACGGAAACTTGCTCAAAAGAACATAGCATTGGGCTCAAAAAGGTCGTTGACCCCTGCCAGTGACCTTTGACCTTTTGGTGACATTCAGGTACCTATGAGACATCACCATCCAAATTTGGTCACAATTATGCAAATAAGGGCAAAAGTTATGGACCAAACTTTCTCAAAAACTCAACATTGGGCTCAAAAAGGTAATTGACCCCAAGGTGACCTTTGACCTTTTGGTGACCTTCAGCTCCCTATCAGACATCTATGACCCAAATTTGGTCACAATTGTGCAATTGGGGGCAACATGATTGAAACTTGCTCAAACAACCTTGAACTCAAAAAGGTCATTGACCGCTGCCAATGACCTCTGAGCTTTTGGTGACCTTTTGCTCCCCATGAGACATCTACCCCTAAGTTCAAAATTGAAATTTTATTCAATTTTGACCCACATCCAACATAAACTTGGCAAATATCTCACAATTATGTTGTCACCTGGCAGCCATCTTAGATTGTTTTCGTGGCCAGGATCTTTTTCTGAAAGAGTGACCTTGACTCTATATTTGCACCAAATTTCATACATGTACATGTACTTGTATCATCAACTGAACAATTATGGTTCAAAATCACTTTTATGTGCTCCACCAATCTGAGTTATACCTCATCAGAAAGAGCAGACTCTGTTCTTTCTCATGAGGTATAACTCAGATAAACTAAACACCGTATTAACCGTTTGGATGCTATAATGCAAAACATAGTTGAAAATCTCGGGGGTCCCCCCCCCAAGATTTTTCATTAATTTAAAAAAAAAAAAAAGATATTCAGAACCTGTTTTTGGTGTGATATGACCTTTGGGCATAAAGCTTTCAAATAAAAAAAAATCCCCAAATTTAAAAAACATACTTAGGTATGCTTTATTATTCATATCTTTTTTGTAGCTGAATGCAAGTAAAATGGATTTGGTGTGTGTAAGTGAAACCATTGAGTTAACCCTGTCAGTATCATTAAATTATGTGAAACTGCATTTATAGATTTGTGATATTCCAAGTTTGTTACTGAAAGGGCTCAAGATACACCGTCAAGGCCGATTATGATACTGCAGTGCCCTTTGATTCCAAATTACTGCTGTCTTTTTCCCCAATTACAACCTACACTCTCTGCCATTGTATGAATGCTCATTACTGTCCTGCAATGTGTGCTCATATTTTCATACTTATTGTTCTGTAATTTGTATGAAATGCTTTCTGTTTTTGTTGGTTGCCTGGCAGAAGGGCCCTTGCATATACTTCTGGTAGAAGGGCTGTGCATAACAGTAAATTTTCTCTAATGTGAGAAATATTACCTTACTTGATATTTGCACTGGACAGACTGACAGAAGGATCTAACAACACTTCTTTGATTTCATGTGAAAAAAAACTCAATGGTTTTCAAGTTAGAGACATTAGTGTTAAGGCCATTGTACACTAGGGCCCTTCTGCCAGACAACTGACAATGTACTGTATATGCCGTTGGTGTACACATGCATGTCTTTGCAATTTTGCTGCAAGGTGGGGAATTCGCAAGAGTGTATTTTCATAATTTTATTCCATTTGCATTCACTTTATAGAGGAATGTCAGGAAGAATTTATTTTTTTTTTGCATTTAGTAAGTCAAGAAATGCACACAAATAAAACCACTGCAAAATATTCAGCATACAGTTATTCTTCCATGACAATTGATTATACTATTATTGTGACATATGGTACCCCAAGCTAAACCATTCGATTGTGAACCAATGCACAGTGAGTGTCAGTGACACAAGTCAGAAAATGAGTAATGATGTGTGTGTGTTTCTGTCTGCTGGAGGTGGTCTGTAAAGGTGAGGGTGCAGGAGATCAGTTTACGTTTTTATTCAGGTGAATAGTTACCCAGGCTAAGTTGTTTGTCTGTTGGAAGCCTTATTGTCCGTAACTACCGAACCAGAGATTTATTACGCACATTACCTGTGAAGTGAAATTTCCTTGTTCTGTTATAATGTGCATGTTTGTTGTTCTCATTCAAGTCATTAGGGAGCTTTCGTTTTGCCATCGCGGACGAAAACGAGGACAGTGAGCAAACGGGGGGGGGGGCACTTAGTTTAATTGTGTGATACATATGTGCCGCGGTAGAGACCCCCATTTTCAGCCCAAATTTCCGTTCCAGAGCATCTCAATTTCAGAAATCACAGAAAAATTTTGATTTTTCCAGTTCCAAAGACCCCCAAATTTGCCGTTCCGCTTCTGATTTTTCGCTCGGTCGCGCCGCTTCGCAGCGCAGCTGAGCCAGAGCATTGCCCTTTCAGCACGGCGCGCTGAAACTTCACCGCTGTGCAGTTCCAGAGCATCGCATTTTGAGGTTTTCTGAAGGCCTTAGCTCCAGTTCCAGAGACCCCATTTTCGCTCTAACCTCCAGAGCCCCCGATTTTCGGTGCGGCACATCAGGTAATCACTCTTTGTAAGTCGAGTGCCCCCCCCCCCCCTCCCCTCGGGGAGCACTCAATGCTATTTGCGCGTTCGTAACATTTCGAACTGACCCCGTGTCCCTTCCACAAGCAGTTTTCGCCAAGCAACTTACAACCGAGCACGGTGCGTGACGTCATCAGCACTGTCCACTGTGTTGCGGTTTGCACTGACATCATTCTGTACGGGCGCTGATTTGCTGCTGTCCTCTCGCGTCCGTTTTTGCACCGTCCTCAACGAAAATCCAGAGATCCCGTTCTCGATTCCTCGAGGCAGACAGCGGATGCGGGGGTGGCGGCATGCGCAGATCGATCTTGATCGGATTACCGTCTTGAGTCCCGTCCGGTGTCAAGACAAAGCTCCCTATTGGCTGCTGTAAGTAGACGGTGATGATCTGGTAAATTGGTACGAAGCCAGCGAATATTGGTAAGCTTACCAGATCTTGTATTCAAATGTTCTTTAACCGACCGCCCTTTGACAGACTAGTCCCACGAAAGATAATATTGTTGCCAAGGTTTACGGAATCATGTTTTTTAAAGCCAAATCAACATATAACAGGTTACACGTAAATTTCAGTAAACAATTTTTTTCTGTATTATGGCCGATGATATTGCAACATTTCATGATATTCTCCATGATTTACACTGTATGTAACAATGTATAGTAGAGATCTGGTTAAGTAATTAGATTATTTGTAGCATATATTAAGTTTTCAAGCAGAGTTACATGTATATCAGTATAGTTGTAATACCCTCTAATAAAAGTAACATAAATCTTTCTGATAAGTCATGCAGGGTATGTTCAGTAATTTAAGACTGAAAATGGGAAAATAAGTCTTTCAGCTGTTATTAGGGCCTACTGCCATGTGGTTCTGCACAAAATGCATTTTGGAAATTATGATACTCTAGAAGAACATTGTTCACTCCTCTTCTTAAAATTACATGGTGTCAGGTAAATACTCTGATTTAATTGCATATTGGTCATATCTTAAAGGCATCGAATAACAATGTTTCCATTTTAAAAATGTGGGCTACATGATTCCCCATTCTACTGATGTCTTACTAAAGTCTAAAAATAAAGCCCTGAAAAAAATTCAGGTAAAAATTATTATTAAGTGCTTTAAACAAGTAAAATTCATTGAGAGACCATTCCAGTTTTCCCCCATAGACTGCTGTGTTGAGGAATTTTCATCAGTCGAGAATCATTCATGTGCCAAGTGTCTAAACTTTTGTGTCCTAGGGTGTTTATTTGTCTATTCAAACACTGTCAGATATGTCAGATAGGAAAATTAGACAATTTTTTTAACAGGTCTTCCACAATGTTATATAGTGTCCTTTTCTATATCAGTACATGTACTGTTATCTTTGTTTAATCCTACATGCATCTTTGCTTGCAGTTCACTTCACTTGGGAGTGGGGTAGACCAAAAGTGCAGTGAATAGGAAGCTCAATATTAAATTTGAATGTCATATTTTATTGTGATATATTGTGGGTACGTGTATGATATTTGGCAGTCCTCATGTGAAGTCAATGGGACTGTGATGTTTTACTACAAGGTGTTTGGGGGAGTCTTTCCTGATGTGGGAATCATTTTCTTTAAATCCAAGTATAGTTTTGTTAAATGGTGAGAAGTTTTGTTTTGTTTTGTTTGTTTTTGCTAGGTGTTTTTTTTTTAGATCTCGACCTACGTATATATTATATATCAATGCCATGAAAATCACATTCTCTGAAATGTTTCCATTTAGAGAAATTGATAGAAAGCAAGAAAGTCTAGAGGAGTTCTTGACCATTGATGTCTGCTCTTTGGTAAATGAAATCACAATTTGTAAATAAACAATTTTTAGTCGGTTGTTGTTTCTGTTGTCCATCATGACATTGATGACAAATTTGTCTGATTGACTCAAACTATACTTGGGCTTCAAACTTGGTATAATTACTGACACTGGGAAATGAAGATGATCTAATTATCATTTTGTTTTGAAAGTTAGACAAAAATTGAAAAGTCATAGGCTCTTTAAAGACAGTGGATCTCATTTGCAATCATCCCCGGCCCCGCAGACCAGAAAAAGATAACCCATGCCCTTAGGCTATTGATGAAGGGCATGTCTGTGAAATCTGGGGGTCAGTGATTACCTAGAATTTGAAAAATGTGAAAGATAAACAATAGCCGTTTAGTGTACGTTCAGTGGTAGGATTTTTTTCTCGCGAGAAAAAAATTCAAATCAGAGTCTAACGGTCACTATAATTCCACTAAAACTGAGTTTTTAGCTCCTATATTTTGATGAAGGTTCCCAGATGGCATTTTCTTCTAAATGCCATTGTATTTTCACAATGTTAATTTTTAGGCATGCAAAAGAGATCCCCTGCCTTTAAATGTTGAACTGATGAGAACTTTTCATGTTTACCAGGTTTGATTATGCAGAGTGGGACACTGATGACTTGAATTATTTACTCTATGAGAAGTTGATGGGTAAAAGGTCAAACCATAGAAGCTACCTGCACTTCTGATATTGATACATGTAAGTCTATCACTGTGAAAGCTCTTGAGCTTGTGATTGTAAAATGTTTGATGATAATGTGGTTAACCACAAATGCAAAACTGAAAGGACCTTGGAGGTTTTATGTCAGGTTTATGGAATTTTATGTCATATTTGTGGCATGATTGATTAAACATTATTTTTTTGGTCATATTTATAAACATGTTTTGGCCTACTACCACAGAAATGTCCTCAATCTATGCTATACCTCTGCTTGTGTTCATATTTCATGTTTTAAATCATTTCAGATGTTGAGCCAACAACCAGTTTGTAAGGCTAATTTTAAATGATATCTTGTCATAACTACCTTTTGTATTTATCAGTGAGACCCTGTACAAGCCATCCTTAAATTTTGTTTCATTGCCATATCAATCATGCTATTTTGGAAGTCCATTGTGTATTGTTAATTAGTGATATTGTTGCTTGTCATGCACTTTTGAGTTCCAGAAACCCCCCTGTGTCCCATGAAATCTATTTCTACTCTGTCCAGGGGAAGGTAGAGTGCACTGAAATGCATGCATCATTAATTTTGAGGCATAAATTTAAAATATTAATATTTTTAAATGCAAAGAACAGACATTTTGAAGTCAAGAGAAATTGGAGTTTTGGATGTAGAAAAAAGAAATGTCAAGAAATGAATAAGCTTTGGATTTATAGTAAATTAGAAATGCTTGACAGTTTGAAGAAGTAAATCCATACATAGTTGTCAGCAAATTTTGATATTTTGTGTCTTTTATTTATTGATATTTATTCCAGCTTGGCAGGAAACTATGTTTGATTTAAACTTCATAAATTTCTTAATATTTTTTTTTCAGGAGATCATGAAGTCTGAGAGTCTCTCTCCTTGTTTGTTGGATATTTTTTAAACGAAACTGTATCGGTAGATTTTGGTCCTACATGTACACTCCACTATTCAAAATGTTCTAGTAATGTCTCTATAATTCATTGTGCTCATAAATCATTCATTCAATACATGGCATAAAGATATCAATGTAATTTGAATGATAGTGTGCAAGTGGCTTAGTCGGTGGTCCTGTGGGCACATGAGCAAAGGCTACTAGGATTTGTTTTCTTCTCCTTCATGGTGTTTGCACTGTTGCATAGAGAGTTTTTTTTTGGGGGGGGGTGGGGGGGTAAGGGGTGTGGTCGGGTATTTCAGGCAGGTTCTTAATGTATTTCAAGTATAGTACATATACTAAAAGTAAAACATTTTATAAACAGCAAATTTTATGACTAAAGATTGTATTTTTTTTTTCAAATCTGCTCCTTGTGCTCACAGTCTTGGAGAATTAGAACTGCATACTTCAAGTGAATAAGTAGGCCTAATTATCAGGGATGTAGTCGGCCGGATTTTGCCAGCCTTGGCCTTGGCCTCGGACCGAGTCACGTGTACAAAGTCTATGGGAACAATATTATTCCAGCAGCCTCGTGACTCGGAATGGCCAGCCTCGACTACATCCCTGGTAATTATGTAATGTTTCAACAAACTACAAATAACAATGATTTCCATTAAAGAATCTCAACCCTTTCCCCTTCATAAAATTGTTCACCATACATGAGCTTTGTGTGTGTTTGTATTTGTGTTTGTGTGCATGTGTTTTCCATTTCTTGCCCACCAGAGTTGTTGCTTATTTCATGTACTGTATTTCTGGCTCAGCATTGAGTGCTTCAGAAGCAGATGATTTCTGCTTTAACTGTTTGCAAATAGTTGGGGTCAATGACTTTGACCTATGACCTGCCCCACTGCTGTGAAACCAGTTTAACAGCATGGTCATTTCCCCTTTATCCAATAAAAAAAATAAGCAATCAGAGAAATCAGGTTAAATATGAATGATTTACATGTAATTCAATCAAGGGTATGTATGTTTGTGGGAGATTGTGGGGGGGGGGGGTTGAGGCTTGGGACTGGGATCTTATCAACTTTCGCTCTATCAGTGATGTCTGTGTGCAGAGCTGCCAACTAATATGTTTTAATGATATTTAGTATGTTTTTTCATTATCAAAAGTAATATGATTTTTAAATGCAAAATATGTTTTTTCTTAAATTTGATTGCCATGGTTAATGTGTGTAATTTACCCATTTTGTCCCCAAATATGTTTTTTTGACTTTTACTGTGGATCAGTATGTTTTTGGTCAGCAGAGGTTGGCAGCCTGTGTGTGTGTAATTGTTGGAAGAATATGATTGTGTCCAACATAACCTACAGCTTAAACTAAAGGCATAATTTAATAATCACATCTTTAAAAAAAAGTTACATAATCCTCCGTACTATAAGTGACTCTAATAAGGTCTCAAAATGAAGCCCTGAAAATTGTACTTCCAAATGATCATTTGGTGTTTTAGAGAGTAGGAATGTAGGAGTACCTATTTTTTGCCATGCCCAGTTCCCTTAAAGCAGAATGAAACCCAGACATCTTCCTGAACTCAGAGAATACAGAACAATAAAAGAAATACAACAGTGAAAGTTTGAACCAATTTGGTTGAACTGTTCAAGAGTTATGAATGTTCAAAGTTTATTTAATCATTGTTATGGAGGATTCTTGAATTGACAACTCTACCACTTTTTGAGATGACAGTGTGGAGAACTCCCCATTGGCTTTGTACACAAATTTTCACTTATTCTCAATTTTTATGAAATATTTGATTGCCTCTTGCTTGTTGTACAAGTATGTCCCAGCAAAAATAATTTGTACATGTTTTCTGGAAGAATTTGATTACCTTCACAATTAAACATTTCAGAAAAATTTAAATTTGTGAAAATTTGTGTACAAAACCAATGGGGAGTTCTCCACACTTTCATCTCAAAAAGTGGTAGTGTTGCCAATTTAAGAATCCTCCATACACAAGGATTATGTAAACTTTGAACATTTATAACTCTTGAACAGTTCAGTCAAATTTGTTCAAACTTTCACCATTTTCTTTTTCTTATTGTTATCTATTCTCTGAATGCAAGTAGATGTCTGGGTTTCATTCCCCTTTAATAGACTGCTGTGTTACAATTAGAGTATATCATATGCATAAGTCACCTGTGATGTTCATCCATACAGTACATCATACTGTTATCTTGTCAGTGCCAGCATTACTTCACCCGTTGTCTCCAAGATTCTGAAAATCCCATAGAGTTAACACAGGCCACATCCAGTTCTTGTAGCCAACAGGTTAAAAAAAAAATGTACCCTAAGATGTTTAGGCCTACTGTATTTGTGTTTTCAAGCACCATTATGCCTACTTGTATTTAGCTCATCACTGTTTATCAGGTATTTAAATTGAAGCTCCACGAAGTTAAATGGTGTCTTTAAAATTTATTTCAGAATTTCAAATCACGTTGTTCATCAAAAATGACATTCTTTGTTTGATGATTGATTAGTCAGAAGTACATTAATTTGAGGCATTCCATTCTTTAAGATTTACGACATTTCACAACAAAATGATACAAACCTGTCTGACATGTATGCTAACATGTCTCCCCATGACATTGCATGTTAGTTTATATGCCTTGAACAATATTTAAAAATAGTCAAAATCTTTGCCCTTTTCTTCTACACCGGGAGGAAAACCACCTGCTGATCGTGAGCGAGCACTAAATCAATACCGCTTGCATTAAAGCCCCGGAGAGGACAATATTCAACTGGGCTAACCGCAGGGCTGTTAACATATCTCTAAAATGTGCGTTCCTCCCTCTCAGATGGCCGTGGGTGAGAGCGCCGATCGAGAAGAAAAACAGATGCAAACGGAATAAATATTGATGGGCGAGGAATCAGAAGTAGTTGTGTGGTGGGTGGCTGCGTGCCAGTATCGAGGAGCTTCGTGAGGGATTCATTGTGGGACGAGACAGGAAGGGGAACCATCGATTTCTGAAGGTAATTCAACTAATTTCTGATTGTCATTCACTTTGTAGTTAAATTTAGAATTTTAGTGGTTGTAAAATTTGATTAATTTGTGTGGAATAATCAGTTTGCCAACACAGTAGTGATTGTAAACTTAGAAGAAGAGATAAGCAAAATATCTAGGCCTATGTTTTTATTCTGATTTTCCTGTATGGGGAAACAAAATATTCAATATTGTTACATGTATTCTGATGATATGGTAAAAGGAAAATATGAATATTGTTAAATTGTGAAAGAGTCAGATTGTAACTTCTATCTTTTTACGAGGCAGTATCTTGTTTGTAAAAACCTTGCTGACTGTATCAAAATGTGTTTTAAATGGGTAGAAAGAAAAGAAATATTCTGTTTTTTCAGAAATGTCTAGTTTTGTTTTGTCAGTGCATTATATACTAGAAGAAGTAAAAAAAACACAATTCCAGCATTACAAGTCAGCAAACATGTGTCCTTTTTTTGCCAGTAACAGAAATGTAATGAAGTTTATGGGAATTTATCATTAACTCTTTGGCACTGAATTAATTCTGAGGGGATAATAATGACGATTGTCATTTTGATATTTTCTTTAAATCTTGCTTTCCTTTTTGCACCATTGATATTGGTGATTGTTTTGTAGATGCTGCTTAAGCATTGTGGCCATTTGTAAGCTTTTCTGGTACAAACGTACCGGAGGAAAAATAATTATTACGATTGTTGAATGTAATTGTACGAATGTGCAAAATTGCAATGTTCGCATGCAAAGGGTTAATGGATGTAAATGATGTTGTTACCCTATTCAAAGTTCTACTTGTAGGTAAAGCTTGGAGTGTTTTACTTAGTTTCTTCTTCTTCTTCTTCTTCTTCTTCTTCTTCTTCTTCTTCTTCGTTATAAATATGGATGTTCAGATTTTCACCAGCTGTCAGGGTGCAAAGTTTTTGAAATGGTTCATGTGGCCCCATCAGTGCCTACATGTAGATAATGAGCCCCAAGGGCCAAATCTACATTTTTAGCTCAGCTGAGCCAAAGGCTCAAGTGAGCTATTGCGATCGCTTTTCGTCCGTTGTGCGTCGTGCGTCGTGCGTCGTTCGTTGTTCGTTGTGCGTCGTGCGTAAACTTTTACACATTTTCAGCTTCTTCTTCAAAATGCATGAATGGATTTGGCCCAAACTTGGCAGGAATGATCCTTAGGGGGTGGGGATTCAAGGGTCCTCAAATGGTACACCTGGCCCCCCTAGGGGCCCAGGGGCAGGGCCCTAAAGGGCCAAAAATAGGTAGTTTTCAAACATCTTCTTCTCTAGATCCAGAAATAGTTTAGTTAAGCTTCTTTGTGTGTAGATACATTTATATGTGCTGAATCAATGTTCCTCATGACAATGCCCAGGGTGGCCCTGTTTGGCCACTAAGGGGGGCCAAAGTTTGGGGGTAGGGCCCTAATGCGATAATTCACAGTTCCACATCAATGGATTTAGACCAAATTTTGGTGGAATGAAAACCTCAGGGGAGGGGATAGAGGGCTCCTGGGAATGATACCAGGCCCCCTGTGCCCCCCCCCACTGAGGAGGGCCCATAAGGGCCCATACTAGGTAACTTTTCTAACTAACAACCCATTTGTAAAACAAACTTGCGTTGGTAGATGCATAAGCAGGGACCAATAGTTATTTGGGGGTCAAAGGTCATTAGTCAAAAGGTCAATGAAGATAATACGGCAGAGTGTTCGTTGTTTCCGTTGATATTGGCCCATTTGTGACTAATTTGGATGGTAAGATGCTACATGTATAGTGACCTCAATGTTAAATTGGGGTCAAGGTCACATAAGTAGGTCAAGATCAAATGTTTAGATTCTAGGGTGTGCCTTGTTTTCATAAAAAAGGATGTTAGAATTTAATTTATCTTGACAAAATCAGCTTTATGGCAAGGGGATGCAAAGTTTTCCAACTGGTTCATTTGGCTACACTGGTGCCTAGATATCAGGATCAAAGGGCCAGAACTATATGTATAATAACTGATGTTTTTTCTACGGGTACCATAGGGCAATTCCATAAAATATGTACGTCCGACCCCCTCTAGATATGTGGGACTTTCCGGAAATGATTTCTTTGATTTTTTGTTCTTAAAGGGTTATAATGCTCTTAAATTATCATGGCTTGAACAGTTTGTGGAAGTCAAGCATTAAAGAATGGAGAAAAATGGGGGGTCGGATGTACAAAAGTTGATTATTTTACGGAATTGCCCCATAGAGAGTTTGCAAGACCTCAGGTGAGCGTCGTGCCCTCCGGGGCTCTTGTTTGATAACATACTCTCTAGTTTTATTCAATGAAAGGGATTATTCAGAGAGGTGAAATGCGATGTTATAGACTTTTCATTTGTCTCTCTCTGAATTTTAGATCGCAACTGCTGATCTATAATTTTAACAAACATGTCAGAAAAAATGAACCCGGTTTCGAACCCACCATCTACAGCTATCTGGGCTGCGACAGTACCACCAGGCCATCACTGGTTACCGGCATTGACACGATGAACAAGTAACAAATACCAAGGCAAATTATAGATCAGCAGACTTTGCGATCTAAAGTACAGAGAGAGACAAATGAAAAATCTATAACATCGCATTTCACCTCTCTGAATGATCCCTTTCATTTAATAATAATAATAAAAATGTCCGCCTTGGACTATTCAACATATTATGTCAGAATTGTGAGCCTTGGTATTTGTTACTTGTTCATCGTGTCAATGCCGGTAACCAGTGATGGCCTGGTGGTATTGTCGCAGCCCGGATAGCTGTAGATGGCGGGTTCGAAACCTGGTTTATTTTTCCTGACATGTTTGTTAAAATTATAGATCAGCACTTGTGATCTAAAATACAGAGAGAAACAAATGAAAAATCTATAACATCATACTCTCTAGTGTCTGGGGACACCACAGAGTTATCTCAGTTCATTATTCATGCTCGTTCCATTTGGTGTAATTACTTTTGTGATGGAAAAGTGTGTACCGCAATCCATTTCAAGAGAGGCAGCCCCCATTATATTTTTAAAACTTTTGCCAACCTTTTACGTTTCTCTCAATATGTTTTCAAACCATGCAACTGTGTTTGTTAAGCCTACATCATGACAACGGTTTCATTTATTATGCCTCCGCAACGAAGTTGCCGGAAGCATCATGTTTTCGGGTTGTCCTTCCGTCCGTCCGTCTGTTCGTCCATTACCGGTTCTTGTTACCGCGATAACTTAAGACCGGCTCATCGGATTTTGATGTAACTAGGACCAAGTATGAACCATGAGGCAACAATGAACTAATTAGATTTTGGGGTTGAAAGGTCAAAGGTCAAAGGTCACAGGGCGTAAAGCATGTCTGATTTGGGATTGTACCACAATAACTTAAGAATGGCTTGTCGGATTTTGATGTAACTTGGGTGAAGTGTGCATTATAAGGCAACAATGAACTGATTAGATTTTGAGGCAAAAAGGTCACAAAAGGTCAAAGGTCAAGGTCACAGGGCCTAAAACATATCTGATTTGGGTTCGTTACCGCAGTAACTTAAGAATGGCTTGTCGGATTTCGATGTAACTTAGGTGAAGTATGTATTATAAGGCAACAATGAACTAATTAGATTTGGGGGTTGAAAGAGCCAAGGTCAACTCAAGGTCACAGGGCCTAAAACATGTGTACTGTATATGCCGGTGTATAAACCGCACCCCCGACTTTCAACCTTGCCCAAAAAAAATATATATTTTTTTTAAAAGCGGGATTTTCTTTTTAAAATGGTAGGGTTGCAATATCACTATGAGTAGCGTTAATATTTGCTTAAGCCTTGTACCTGTGTATAAACCGCGCCCCCATTTTTCTGATTTTCCCGATGGAAAATAAGTGCGGTTTATACACTGGAAAATACGGTAATTTGGGCTCGTTACCATGATAACTTAAGAATGGCTTGTTGGATTTTGATGTAACTTGGGTGAA
>JZLH01S0097978.1:9080-25831 GCA_001188425.1 Eucidaris tribuloides | reverse complement strand
TTATACTCTTCCAGCGCTCAAACGGTAATCGGAGGAGGTGCAATCTTTGGTCGTCATCGATTTTGCGGAAGTCGGATCTGATATGAAATACCGGGTGTTGGTTACACACAATTATGATTGTTTGAGACGGTGTGTTTCGCATGAGGATGCACAAATCAACTTGTTTGGAAATAGAAAGTCAAGAATGTTGGAAATTAAATGTGATATGAAACTCTGTGTGTGTGTGTGTGTGTGTGTGTATGTGTGTATACATGTATGTGTTGTTCAGTGTTTATGCACAGCAAGGATTCATTCCCTTCTTATATGATACATGTATGTCAAATTTTAGGCAATGTGTGATTTAATATATCGAGCGACGTTAGTGCATAATTTTATTGTGTTTCTTTTTTTTTTACTCTTGAATCTCTGAAAGAATGAATATACCTCATTATTCAAGGAAATACCTGTAAAAAATAAACAGTGCAACTTCACATAGGCCTACGCAGTCTCATATTAGATGTGATTTTCAATGCAATATTTTACTTCTGAATTTTTTTTGCCCAGTTTCAGCACTATTATTTTAATATCACAGAAATATAATTCTGTATGCTGTCTCTCAAAAAGTCAATAATACCCTGCTCTTTCATCAAGTTTTCGTTTGACACTAAACAAAGCAGCCGCCAATGCCGCCCGCTAAAATTATAATTGCACTCTGCCCTTTCAAGTAGTATTGATGTAGATTGAAACTGGTGCTAGGAAGTTATTTTGTCACATAACAGAATATATTATGTTTCTGGCCTTGCTCTGTATTGTGAAAATGTGAATGACCTACAGTTCTGTCTGGAGTTGTGCTGACTGAAATTACCGACTAAAAGTGGTAACAATGAGTGTGACTGATATTGGTCGTTAGTGTGTGATAAGTTCAATTCAATACAGGGAGTAGTCAGATACAGCATGCAAAATTTGCAATGCATCGTATGCATATTTTATGTCACAACATCAAATGTATATTTCATGCCTTTTTATGTGCCTTTCATAAAAGTTATTTGCAATATGATATCACAGAAAATTGAAAATTTGTAGAAGTCAATAATACACAGAAAAAATAAATTCATGCTGCTGTGTGATAATAGAGATCCATCTCGAGAGAGCAGCATACATATTTTACTTTAATTAACAATTAGCAATATGAACTGCAACTCAAAACCCACATGATTGTCCAGATTTTCCAGTTTTACTTCACGTGAAGTTCCTCAGTTTATGAAGATTTTCACCAGTTACTAAATGTGGTACTGGCATTCCATTGCAGGGGTCTGTTAGGTAATGTTACATGTCAAAAGATGTCAGCAATAACAACCACTGCCATCAGGGGTAGATATTGAAGTAGTTAGCATTCCATTTCCTGTTTTCTGCCAGCTCTGCCCATTTTTTATTTTTATTTTTTATTTTTTATTTTTATTTTTATTTTTATTTTTATTTATTTATTTATTTATTATTAATTTCTTTTTTTTTTTTTTTTTGGGGGGGGGGGGGGGGGGGGGGGAGGGGGTGTGATAGAGCGGATTGGTTGGGTTGGGGGTTGAGGTGTATTGTGCTTTGCCACAGTTGGGGGGGGGGGGGGGGGGAGGGGTACTTAAACCACTTTATCAAATGCTAATCCTGTATCCTGTTGGCTATGGGAACCGGATAAGTGACAATAATACTCTTTGGAAATTAAAGAATCTAGGAGTTAATGGATTAATAAAGAGTGCCACAGCTGATCAAATACTAGAGTAAGTGATCAGTTGAATCAGAAAGTTCCTTCTTGTATACTTTAGAGATTTACATGGGGGCAGGTGGGGGGGGGGTGGGTTGGGTTCCTGGTGGCATTGGGATAAAAATTTCATTCAGATTTCTTATCACAGAAAAAAGAAAATGGCTTCATATTGTTGTACGGAGTTAAAAGAAAAAAAAATTCTCATGTCATATTCAGAACGTTTCTGCAAAATGCTTTTATCCAAATTTTTAAAAATCTCCAATTTGTTCCCCAAATCAGGGTCAGATGTCGACCTATTAACTTCTGTATCTATGGTAGTTTTGCCTAGGTAGAGAATATACACCTGTACACGTATGACCACCAGGGATGTAGTCGAGGCCGGCTGTTCCGAGTCACGAGGCCGATGGAAAATATAGACTTTGTACATGTGACTCGGTCTGAGGCCAAGGCCAAGGCGGGCAAAATCCGGCCTCGAGGCCGGCCTGGACTACAGCGCTAATGACCACCTTACATACAGTGTAGCATCCTACCCCCACTCCTAAACACTCCCCTAACAATGTAAATTAAGTTGATAAAGCTGAATGATAAATGCAAACAAGTCAATTTAACATAGTGCACTTTTGCAACATATCTAAGCAAGCTACTTCCTGCAACTAATTGAAATTCTCAATCGTCGAAATGAGTTGGATAGTGATTGCACATGTAGCACATAACTGTCAATCAGATACCTCATTTGATATATTGCGCGACTGTCAGTCGGTGTACATCTTGTACGTAGTACGGTTGATGTTCCAAGTCTTGCCCCTATTAACTTAATCTAAGCCAGCAGCTCAAGCATCATATTGTTATCGAGAGCAGGGAGACTGTTTGTAATCATTTCCATTTCCCGTGCAATTTGCACAAATGTGCATTTGCTGCTCACTTGCGATAGACATATCGGCAGTTTTACGTGTTGTCCGCGATAAATTTTATCAAACCGTGTAGTAGAAGGCATCCGGATGCATGGAGTGGTGCAATGGCTTTTGTCTACTTTTACTAGATGGTAAATTGATGATTACAAAAGTAGTTTCCAATCGTTATCATCTTTGTGCTATATTTGTTAGCTTTTCAAAACTTAAAAAAGCTAAGTTGCTTTACATGTAAGTCATCTTTGCCTTTCTGTTTATACCAGTGTACTGTCAGTATTGTCTTGGCAAAATTTGTGTCCACTGAGTGAATTTGCGAATCAAATTTGAGACGTAGATTACAAACCAGAAACCCATCCATCCACCCACCATAGCGATAGTGACTGCTAATTTGCTATCTTAGATTAAACTATCATAAATTAAACATCGATAAGTCTGCCCCCCCCCCCCCCATGACAAAAGGGCACAACTGACATTTTTTTCAAAATTGAGTTATATTATGTAGGGGACAGTACATCACGTTAAACATGCAGAACACAAAAAAAATTAATTAGAAGTGTCCCTTTTTTTCATAATCCGCTTGTTAAAAGGACACTGAATAGGGCTTTATGTGTTGAACAAGATACATTTTGCTGAATATCACCAAAATATTAGTTATGCCCTTTTGTCATGGGGGGGGGGGCAGAAGTGCTTAGCCTTCAAACAAGAAATATTTATGATGAACAAAATAAATTGAAGATAAGCTGGAGGAAGAAACTGATAAGGAAGGGAAAGAAAAGTATCCTACTAATAGCTTACTGAAGCTTATGAGGTGTGAAAACAAATCTATCAAACAGACCATCCCTTGCTCAGGAGATTGAGCGCAACAGATTGTCATATCTATACACTCAAGGCCCACCACCAGAAATAGAAAAAAAACCACCACAGATTTTTTTATGCCCATAATCAACTGTCGCAATCGCAATCACATTCAATGAAATATCACCCCCATGTGTGTAAAAGTCATTTATACTTCTATATTGTCGGGGAATATCAAATCCAGTTCATTGGCAATCAAATTAAATCAGTCCAGTTAAACATTTCAATTTGGAAGCCGGTCCCGTTTTCATGTCAGACGCTTTCAGCGGCCAATAGAAATATTAATATTTCTATTATTGAAATACCAGATGTGTGATGGAAAGACCAGAATGATGGAGTAAGCCTTTGCATAGCACAAGAATTGCATGGGGACAGATGGTTAATACATTCCATTCCACCAGTAATAGTACTCTAGGCATTTTCAACTGATTTGACATTTATTCCACAAGTATTCTATACAAGTGTGTTCTTAGAATAAATTGTCATGCATAGCTTCTCCCTCTTTTTATTTACTTATTTTTTTGGAACCTCATCATACGGAGGATTTTCTAGGTAAAACTGGGATTTCTTTATCGGAAATTGTATTTTTTGCGATTTGCATAATCAGCCATATTCCATCACCTTTCTCTAACTCATTTTTTTTCTCAACATTTTCTGAAATGTCAAGTCTTCTAGCTGTGAAGCTGTGGTCAGATGAACTACATGCATTATTATTTATTTTTTACACATTCAATCTCATATCTGCCATAAAATCCTTGTGACTGTTATCCCCTGAAGACTTCTTTGATGAATGTTCTCGGAAAAATATAAAAAAGGGCATTGTTAAGGTGAGTCAAAAACCTACGGCGTACATGTTCTACACATCTGCAATTCTCTAAATAGCATACATACTTGAAGCAAAATCCCCAAAAGGTAAACATTAATGTACGTGTTTGTATATGTCAAGTATGACTGTAAACTTCAGTACCATACTGTCCATAAAATTTCAGATGGAATGTTACATGTATCTCACTTATCTGGATGAGAAGCAAGAAGGTACCTGGATATTTGGTGATATAAAAATAAGAGTTTTATGTCTTAAATGAGATTGTCGTGAAAACGACCAGTGCAGTATGTAACAATTCCTTTTTAAGGTGTCCTCGTGTAGAATGTTCTCAGTAAATCATGTCACAACAATTTAACATTCATGTAGATTTACAAGGTAATGTAGTTGAAGTATTTGTGTGTTTGTGACTGTTTATGTTTTGTGCTATTTTGTGTGTGGGTTTGTGTGACTTTTGTGTTTTATGTAACATATCTTCTGAACAAACTGCATTGGGGCTGAAAAATGGCATTTCAAACTTTTCTTTTACAACAATCACACTAAATGTAATGCTAGTTCTTGTATTCAAACTCTTTGCTGGCCACGAGTATCTTTTGCCTAATCTACCGTTAAACTCTAGAAAATTGTAATAATAATTTTTGCTTTAACTCTGGCTCTAATGAGTTCATAGAACAGGTCATGCTGCTCTTAATTTATGCAGAGTGTCTAGTTACCAATGTTTATTGCACGTGATAGCTGTGAGAGAAAACAATCTCAATCTTGTTTTTGCAACAAATGTGCCATGAAAGAGTTAAATACTTCCTTGCTAAATGGACAGTTTCATGTTCCATTGGAGCATTTGTGGCATGGGAGCATTTGCATGGCCCGATCTTTGCAAATGTGTCCCAATGTGACAGTCTAGGAATCGTACCAAACAGTGTTAATCTCTATATTGACAAGTAATCTCCAGGCAGAAATGAGTGTTATAAGCGGAACTTTGTTGGGACATTTACATCAACTGTCTTTGCAAATATCATATTGGAAATGTCCCTTGCAACACTCCGAGTCATCCAAATGTTTTTGTCTTGATTTATATTGACAAAGTGAATGCCCAGGCATAAACGACTGTTAAATGGGTACATTTTATGTTTGGACATTATTTGCACTAGCAAATGCAAATATCCCATACCACTCTTTTAGAATCACCCCAATGTTTTTGTCTTGAAATATTGACAGAGTGAATGCCCAGGCAGAAAACAGAGCATTCCCTTCACCTCTCACTTTTCACATCCCCATAAATACAAATGGCATACTGTTCCCAGGCTATATAATTCATGTGGCAAAGAGCACTCTCCGAAATTGCTCCAATTTAGCCGAATTTGAATGAGGTAGGGTGGAGGCGTCTGCGGAGAGAATAGTGGATGCTTTGGCCATCCTTCTGTTATTTTTTTTAGGGGGGTCCACCTGGCTGCAGTGACGTGTGAAATAGAAATTCTGTCGGGTGGAACGGTGATAAATGGTCATGAAAGTTGTCGGAAACTGCATCTCAAATTCAATTAGTCCTAGATGCAGTGTACAATGTTTTTAAATTGACAGTGATAACTGTCTTTTTCCTCTTTCATTGATGTTTTGGTAAATGTCAATTGTAAATGGCTGGCTTTTTCATTAAAATGCAATCATTGTGTGTTGCCTTGGTATTTTCATTTTCTGTAATTCCTGCTTTAACAGATCTTTTTGATATTTTATCCTTAAAAGGCAAGGTTCACCCTGACATCAAGTTGGTTTTAATAAAAGCAGAACACTGAGAGAATCATATTAGCGAAGGTTTGACAAAAATTTGTGATGTCACATGCGAGCAGCTCCCCATATGTCAAGTGTTATAAATTACATAAAGTGCCATATTCTCAGAAATTTGAAAATGAGTTTACCTGTGCATTCTATCTTATCAGAAACAGTATTTTATACAGGCTCCTATGAAAAAAAAACCCTGATCATGAACCATTAAAAAAAGACAATTTATGGAATTTATATTGCATGACATACATGTACATGTATGGGGAGCTGCTCGCATATGATGTCACAAAATTGAAGTTTGAAACTTCATAACTCTGTTATTCTTTGATGGACTTTTGCCAAATTTTCATTAATATGTTTCTCTCATTGTTCTGCTTTTATTAAAACCAACTTGACGTCAGGGTGAACCTTACCTTTAAGTATATCTTTTCAATTTACGATGGTCTTCTGTCCTTTGCGAAATCTGATTTCTTAATGTGTGTTTCCAACCATGCACAAATGTGACAGATTTTAGGTTGTTGATTGAAATCAAGGCTATCTGTTTTATTGCAATCTAATGGAGTTGATGGATTTTGAATAGATTTTGTTTTTAATGAAAACATATCTGTCAAAAGATAAGACAAAGAAATGGATAAGGAATCAAATTGAGAAGAGAGATAATTGAAAAGAGAAGGAGAAAATAAAAATAGGAACAGAAACAAGAACATACGAAAAAAAATGAAAGAAGCAAAATGGGATAGGAAAAGGAAGAACCCAACTAAAAGCTAATAATTTTTAAATGAGAGGAGCATGGTGCATATCAGACGAACAGGACAAAAAAAGGCAACATTAAAACCCACCAATCAGTAAACTCAATTACAAACTATTAACAACCTGGTTTAGAGCTATAAAACAACATTTGTACTTCTCTGCATAATTTCACGCCGTCCGAAGTAGTGCATGTATCCCTAACAAGAATTGGCAGCGACGAAATGAATATCAATTTACCAACGAGACGCGGGACGTTGACTCGAAGGTGTTAGAATTATGCATGAGAGGCAGATGCGGGCCGGTTTCAGGGCAGTCGCCGAGGGTGCTAACCACGCGTTCACGAAGCTCTCGTGCGGGTTTCGAGGTTGATATCATATTCATATTTGTACAGAGATGTTGTTTGAGGAGCAGAGCAACTTTGTGTAGTGTATTTAAACTGTCATTGATATCTTTATAAGTATAGGGCGGCTGCATGTCGTGTGATATGCTTGTGAAATAACACATTTCGCAAGAAGGAAAAAATAAGAAAATAACCGAGACACCTTAGTATTTGACAAGAAAGAAGTGAAACATATTATGCAACATTAGTACCTACATGTTTATTTCTTTATTTGATTATTTATTTATTCATTTATTTATTATTATTATTTTTTTTTCAAATTCAAATTCAAATCATTTATTTTCACTTAATAAAAACATACAAAAAACATACAATTTCAAAAGTGCAAATGCAAAAGTACAAATACAATACGACAAATAAAACAACGACTATTAAGTGAAGGGGCCAATGAGAAGGCAGAGAAGCCTTATTTTAAAATTAAACACCTAAAATAAAACAATACATTTGATTAAACTCAAGTTGTATCATAATTTTGAAATAAACTTAAGATGCCACATGAACACACACACATACATACACACATACATACATGTACATAAACACATACATACACACAGAGACACACAAGACACAACCTGACGTGCTATCTATATAACTACTACTGTAGAAAAAATAATCATATTCCGGTTTCTGAATAATTATTGAGTAAAAATGTTGTGTATGCTTTTCGAAAATTATTCAGTGTCTTACATTCTTTTATAATTTGTGGTATACTATTCCAGACATTATTTATTTATTCACTTATTCATGAATATATTTGCTTATTTTCCTTTATTAATTCATCATTTTTGTATTTTCACTTGTTTATTTCATGGATCCTACTAGTAGGATCCATGTTCATTTGATAGGGTTCTTATCAAATAAAAACAGGGACATGTCTTGGAAAATGAACTGTTTTATCTATGGTTATGCAAAATCATGTTTGCAAATGCACTCCCAGCATTGATTTTAAACTATGTGTGTGTATTAGACATTTATTAACTCTTTGACAGTGACTGGATGATCTACATTAAAGTGCACATACATTTGCAATTACAAGGAAATCTGTCTGCATGTTCATAATGCTGGCCACTTAAATCAATCTTTCATTAAATAAACTCCCCATTAAAATCCACAACACACATTATGTCAGCTCCCAAAAGCATATTAATCCCATTGTAAAGTAATCTAGTTAATGATTTGCACTCTCATTAAATGTCCCTCGCTTGATATTCATTTCAAAACTTGAGATGATTAAATTGTATTTTGGGAACTATCCAAAACGTCACACAGAGTTACATACGTCAGTTCAGTTATTTTTAGAAAGGTCTACCACTGGGCTAATTTGTCAATGTTCTGGTGTGTGAATTGTTCAACTAATACAATGAATATCCTAACATAATGTTTTTTGAATGTCAAGTCTTCATCACCTGTTACCTTTGATGATGACATGATTGTTTGACATATTTTAAACTAGAGAATTCCTTTCCACTCTCAAACAAAACAAATCAGAATGTGCAATTTATTTGCCAAATGTTCAGATTTAAAATGAATTGCGCATTACACAGTTGAACTTGGCATATAAATGTACTTTTTCCGCCAGTTTGCTTTCATTATTGCTAGCCCAATCAGGCTTCAAAATTGTACCAAATTTGAATCGTTCCTAGCCTGATGCATTTTTTTTTTGGGGGGGGGGGTAGTTCCAGATTATGAGACTTATGAGACTGAAGTAATAAAATAATAAGAGTGATGGGTTCAGTTCATGGCAAAAATAATCAGTTACATTTGTACCCGGATCAATATCACTGAAGAATACCGGTAGGCCTTTAACATGTGTAGATGAAATGTGAGATTTTATAAAGTGGAAAATGTGAATGAATGTGGATTCAATCCCCTTTTTATGGAAATACACATGTAATGCACAGCTTTACCATTTGTAGAGATTTGAGAAAGTACAGTAAAACTGTAAATTAATGAGATTAGTTACCAAATGATATAATAATACTATATAATGATAATAATTTCTCACAGAAAACACCACACATAAAGCTGAAATGTGAATATATATTTTTTTTATTGCTGTGGCATTCTTTTTTTTTTAGAATCTGTCCCACTTGATATTGTCTAAGTGTTCTCATCTTATTCCTCATTTCCCAAAACGAGAACAACAAAGCCGGCTAATGAACTCGTAACTCGCGAGCCTAAAATGTCAAGATTGTTACACTAACGGCCGAGGATGAGAAAGTGCAGAAAGATGTCGCTTGTTGTCGTAGACTTCACAGTTGCATTTTGACGAGATTCGGTGACGTACGTGGTAACTAGGGCAAGCGTGATGATAAAGTATCTGAAGGAGGGGTGACTAGAATATTGTATGTGTGTTGGGCAATGGCCATCTTATCATTGGTAAGGTCAGTAGCTTCTGTGTGTATCATGTGGATAACTTTGGAATACAAATGATGCATTTTCTTACGTCAGGACTTTGTTGTTGTTTTATGTGTCAGTTACTTGCCTGTAGGTTGAGAGAAGTCAGTAAAGTTGAACCTGAACACATTTGAACACCCTCTTTCAGTCGATATATGTATGTGAATAAATGTAGCTGTGATCATTGATTAATTTATTAATTTATCATTTGATTTATTTATTATGTATTTACTTAGAGTATGTGAGTTTGAGTTAGCAAGGTTCCCCTTTCCATTAAAGACACTATATAACATTGTGGAAGATTTGTTTAAAAAATGGTCAAACTTTGCTATCTGACATATCTGGTATTGTTTGAACAAACAAATAAACACCCTAGAACATAAAAGTTCAGACAGTTATGCTGTCACTTGTAAAATATGTACAGATAAAATTGGCACATGAATTATTCTCGGGCGTTGAAAATTCTGCAACACAGCAGTATATGGGGGAAAACTGGAATGGTCTCTCAATGACTTTTACTTTTATAAAGCACTTCATGATCATTTTGAACTGTAATTTTTTCAGGACTTCAGTTTTAGACCTTATCAAAGATATTAGTAGCATAGGTAATCATGGAGCTCACATTTTTTTAAATGGAAATATTGTTATACGATCCCTGTAGTAATTGCATGTATTCCCTAAGGAGCCTGTACATGTATATAATAACATCCATTAAAACAAAAAGAATGACAAGTACAAAATCTATATGGAGATAAAAAATCAAAGATAAAACAAGCAAACATTGAGGTATATCATAAACATACAAGTTTAGATTAGATATTGAAAAAAAAAGGTGATAAACATTTTTACAAGGTTTTCCAAAGGGCAGTTCAAATTGTAAAACAAATATTTTATCTGTTCTTTTGGAAGAAATGAGAAAAAATAACTTTTCTTTTCAAAATGAAAGGTTTTGTATAATTTCTTGTGCCTTGAAACTTTGATAAATGATAAACTAATTTAGATGTAAAATAATTACTGAAGAATCGAATGGAAATTAAATTCTTGTTTATGCTGGTATGGTTAAACGAAATTCAATTGACTCTTGCAATGATGGCTGTCTTTGTGATGTTGTATGACGCTCACACTCTGTCAACAAAGAAACCTTGGGTCTAATTTATAGATACAATTTGATCATTTTACTATTCTTAGAATTTCATTCTTCATTCACTTTCATCAACTGGTCATTGCAGTTCATTCACCAAGTACTGTAGTAGAAAATATGACTTTTGAACCATCATGTGCTTCTGTGTTGGCTATTTCATGTTTACCATATTCTAGACAGACATACATGTATTTTCCTTTATACTTGTATTTTATGCAAAGAAGTTTTCCTTGAGATCTTGTTAACATTTTTTAGATTCAGAACCTACATTGATATCATTTCTTCAGTATTAGTCATTATGGTTATCTGAAACCAGGTATTAACATAACTGTTTTTACCTACAGACAGTTTATAAATGATCAAGTTAAACTATTTTACTACAGCTCTAGCCAAAATACTTACTGAGGGTAACATACACATAGGAACAGCTGTTAAAGTGATAGGCTAACATTGTGGAGCTTGACAATTTTAAGTTTGACAATTTAAAAAAAATTGTCAAACTTTGATATCTGAGCTACATAATAGTGTTCAAACGGACAAATAAACACCCTAGAATACAAAAGTTTGGAAAGTTACACTGCCTATGGCAAGTTATGCATGAATAAACAATTAAAACTCGGGGCGAGTTTAAATAGCCTAGGTGTACTGTACACACAGTAAGTCTATGGGAGAAAATGGGCAGGCGAATCCGATCAACTTATGATTTTCACTTTTTTAAAGCACTAAACAATCATTTTGAAATACAGTTTTTTCAGGGCATCATTTTTAGACCTTATCAAAGACAATGGTAGCATGGGGAATCATGCAGCTCAGATTATTTTAACTGTGGTAAATGTTAGGCAATACCTTTAATACTCAGGGCGAGTAGAAAATAGCCTAGGTGTACACACAGTAAGTCTATGGGAGGAAATGGGCAGGTGAATCCGGTCAACTTACTATTTTCACTTTTTTAAAGCACTAAATAATCAATTTGAAATACAATTTTTTTCAGGGCTCATTTTTAGACCTTATCAAAGACACTGGTAGCATGGGGAATCATGTAGCTCAGTTAGCCAGTACCTATAAATGCATGTTTATTAGAGTTATGTTTGAGCACTGAAAGTTTAGCTTACATGAGCATGATATCCTCTTAAATGTAAATTTTGCCCTGTCCCCTTCCTCCCCCCCCCCTCTCCTCCTCATATCCCTATTCCCTATCAATGATGTACATTATACTGGAACAGATTCTTGATCCTTATTCTGTACCCCAAACGGGGTGAAAAAGAAGATGTCTTATGTTTTCATTGTTGATGGATTTTTAGTATCTTTTAAAGTGATAGGCTAACATTGTGAAGCTTCAATTTAAAAAAATTGTCAAACTTTGATATCTGAGCTACATGTACATAGTAGTGTTCAAATGGACAAATAAACACCCTAGAATACAAAAGTTTGGAAAGTTATGCTGCCAGTGGCATGAATAAACAATCAAAGGTATTGGCTAACATTTACCACAGTTAAAAAAATCTGAGCTACATGATTCCCCATGCTACCATTGTCTTTGATAAGGTCTAAAAATGACGCCCTGCAAAAATTGTATTTCAAAATGATTATTTAGTGCTTTAAAAAAGTGAAAATCGTAAGTTGATCGGATTCACCTGCCCATTTTCTCCCATAGACTTACTGTGTGTAAACCTATGCTATTTAAACTCGCCCCGAGTTTTAATTGTTTATTCATGCATAACTTGCCATTGGTAGTGTAACTTTCCAAACTTTTGTTATTCTAGGGTGTTTACTTGTCCATATGAACACTACTATGTAGTTCAGATATCAAAATTTCACAATTTTTAAAATTGAAGCTCCACAATGTTAGCCTATCACTTTAAAGGAACTACATGTAGGAGTAAATGTCACCTATATTGCTAAATTGGGGAAAGGGTAAAATAACAGTCTATATCAATACATAGTATGTGTGGGATAATTTAGTCAATAAAAATGAGGTAAGGGTAAAATGATCTCATTGATATTTCAAAATAAAACAGCAAATTTTGCTATATACCAAATCATTTGGGCACTGTATGGTAATGTACATACTTAAGGTACCATATTGCAAGCAGCATTCATTTCAAGTCCATAAATATTTTCCTCCGCTGCCTTTAGTCAATTTCCACCCCCAGAGCACGTTAATCATACCACTAATGCACATAATTCCATCATTGGGTGTAGTCTGTTCTCAATACCCATTTCTCTCTACATTTTATTCTACCTGCAGATGGTACTTCTAGCTGTCCTGCTCGTAACTGTACTCATCAATATACTTTTCATCGCAGAGACTGGGAGAAGACTAAGAGAGGCACAACTAGAAGGTAATCATAAATTCCACCCTATTTTTTTCTCATTTTAATTTTCAATAATGCAATATTCTGTTACATAGCCCATCTCTCTTCTAGTAAATTGCATTTCGATGTCATTAAACCACTCCTTTGGGATGGGGGTGGGGGTAGGGAGCTTTGATTTAGTCATTTTAATTATCTCCCGAATTTAAAATATCAGTAGAGTAAGCTGTTTGTCAGATGTAAGGGATTACTCAAATGTTTTCATAGACTTTGTGGAAGATGCAGAACCATCTATATGCTAATGCAGCCAACTTCATCATATTAGCGGTTTGTGCTAAAACGCTTCGTATGAAGAAATGTAAGCACCAAGGATTAAATTGTGATCAGATATTAGCATAAATATGTGATGAGAAAATGTACATATTGATGAAAAACAGGAAAGCAATAAGCAAGGTAAAATACATTGACACCAATTGTAAGGAGAAATAAAAATGAATATGCGGAAAAAAAAATCTGGATAAGCAGTGATGCTTACCTATACCACCTTCAACTCTCCTGCCTTGCAGATAAAAAAAAAGAATAGAATTTTAGTTATGTATCATGATAACAGTTACAACGACCAAAACACGAACAAACGTGCAAGAAAATTGTAACAAAACAAAAAAGAAAACATGACAAATACAGGTTGCGGGAAAGAAGAAATAATTGACAGAACACTAGATATTTAATTTATTCAGAGTAATTATTTTTAGTATGTATAATTTGTGTAGGTTTTTAAAATCATTATTAAATGATTAATAAAAATAGCAGTAAATAAGTATGATGACCAACATATTTGTCACCAATAGTGTTAAAGCACAAGTTTAGTTATGGCAATTTTTTTTTTATTTGAAAGCTTTATGCCCAAAGGTCATATCACACCAATAACAGATTCTGAGTGTCTTTTTTTTTATTATTATTATTAATTAATGGGAAATCATGGGGGAGGGGGTGGGACCCTGAGATTTTTTACTATATTTTACAGTATAGCATCCAAATGGTTAATTAGGTGTTATCTGAATCATACCTCATCAGAAAGACCAGAGTCTGATCTTTCTGATGAGGTATGATTCAGATAACCTTAACACCTTATTAACCCTTTGGATCCTTGTGGCACATATTTGACTGAAAATCCCCGGAAAATAGGATTTTATCATGATTTTTTTTTATGTGTCAGTGAAAAAGGCACGAAAAAAAAGGCCAAAAAGCCGTTTGGCCGGCACTTTGAATTCTTTAAGGCCAAACGATGTAAAAAAAGCCAACTTTGGTGTTTTGGGCCGGAAAAAGGCCAAACTGGCAACCCTGATTGTGTTACTGTAGTACTATACATACCATACACTCATGATGCTGGCAATATATTTCTGCTAGGATAAAAATGAAACTAAATCACGAGGTTTTAACATGGAAACCTTGGTGCTAGATATTTATTACCATGCCCTTGCCTGCTGGTTAGTCCAATAAACAGAGATGATTTTACAACAATTTGTTGGTAACTGGAATGTTATTTTGATCCACAAGACATAAATTTCCAGGCCCAACCTCCATGGTCTGTCTAGATTGTGAATAAAATTATGAGTTGAACAAGAAGCGGAAGCATGTTGTCGAGTGAGGAAGAGAGGAGAATGATTTTGATGGCCTTGCTGTTGCCTGAAATTGATGTGAAATTAAGGTTGGAGTATATTGTCAAATTTTTACATTTTTGCTGTATTTCTCCTTGGTTTCTAAATTGTTATTAAAATTAAGGATAAAAATATTCATAGTCAAAGTATGTACATGTGGTCTTGTGAGGAGAATAGAGGAGAGAGTTGCTTTAATCAACATGTCTAAAATTAATGCAAAATCATCATCAGAAAAGAATTTATAAACCCCATTTTGTTGAAATTTTGAAGGACAAATCTCCTTATCCAAATTGTATATTATTTGAGATATCACAGAATAAATGTATTCTTGGAAAGGGAGTAGGGAGTTTGTTTTGTCAAATATATGTATGTATTTCTTTGCTGTATTTCTCCGTGTTTTCCAAATTGTTAATAAAATTATGGATCAAAATATTTTTAAATATAAAATTAGAAGTACTCTGTGAAGTTGATGTAGAAATCACCACTGAAATAGATTGTGATTATTGTCACAAATATTACTGCTGGAAATTATGATTCAAGATATTCACAGAGTAGTGAAGTGAGGTCAGGATAAAAGAACATATTGTAATTAGCCTTGCCTAAAATTGGTGAAAATTGATGTTGGAATGAATTGTTATCAAATGATTTTGCTTTTCTAAATTATGACTGAACCTTTGGAACAAAATACTTACGACATGCATTCAGTCTAGTGAGGAGATCGCGATTAGAGCTGTACTTTAAAGGTTATTCTATAATTAGTTAGGTTGCTATTTGATAATTTATTTACCAGTAATTGCCAAGTGTATAATGATGTGACAGACATTGCTCGTGATGAAGAATGTTTGAAGATATGTAGGTTAACTGATTATCATTGGATAATGGAGGTAGGTTAACCACTTTGGAAATATAAAAAATATTTCAGCATGAATCTCAATGGCCTTGTCTGAAATTGATGAGGAATCAGTGTTGGAATAATTCGTCAAACACATTTTTGTTGGATTCCAGTGCTGTGCTAATTGTAGAAAATAACCTCCCACACAAGAGATTAGGACAGTGAACTTTCTTGGCCTTCATTTAGAGAGGGAGGAGGCTGCCGTGGATTTCTAGAAGATGCCGACGTTTTCAGCAGGAGCCGATATATACCCAGGATCAATAGGAATAGAATTAGGCCAGAGTGCTGTTATCGACTTGCCGCACGGACCGTACAATCCTCGAAAGGAGACGAGTGAAAGAGAACGTTTCAGATGCAGATTTAGTGAAAACTTAGCTCTGATTAAACTGAGTTTTTGGGGGAGTGTTGAAAGCGGGGTACTGTAAAGTGCACATACATTTAGAGATTTGAACGCTTTAAATGTAGATTTTGTGCGGACCGTAGTTCCGACTATCTGCCATGTGTTGAGTGCTGATGTTCAAAGTCCTTTGCAGATACCAGTGGAGAAAGTGGCGTCTATGTTTTCTTTGCTTGTTATAAAGAGAGGTTTCAAAATCAAAGAGTATATGTACAGTGTATGTGTATGTAGGCCTACATGCAAGGTTGGATAACAACTGTTTTGTTGTTTATGTCATGAATTATTCTTGCAGAAGAAGAGGGCTTAAACTTGGCGGATTGGAGCTTCTTAACTCTTAACTTGCCGAAGTCACAAATCTACACATAAAGCCTATAGAGGTTTAAATCCTCTGGCATGTTAAAAGTTAATGACTAGTGGTTTCATTAACGCATCGGTCTGTTTAACACTATTAACAATGCCTGGATTTTGACAAGTTGTGCATTTTGTAATTGATTGTAATGTCTCAAAAAGCACATTAACATACTCAAATTCAGTGAACATCACACCAATTAATTGACAAATTCACAAGACTACACATCTACAAACAAAATACTCTGATAAATTGATTGATCTAACATGTTTTAGGGCATATATGCATATAAAATAACATGAAATAAAACTATTTTTCTCCTCATTTCAAGTTTCTATTAGTATTGAGAATTTCACAA
>JZLH01S0097973.1:9744-20274 GCA_001188425.1 Eucidaris tribuloides | reverse complement strand
GTCACACAACCACGTCGCTTTACCATTGTGTACCAAGTTTTAAAAAAAATGGAAGGGGTTCAGCGGGAGTGATTTTTTTTAGGGCATAGATGATATAGGTCCATCTAAAACAACAACAACTGCATCAATAGGAGAAATTTCATTTGCTACGTCATTTACCAAAACTATACTCTGCCTTTAAGCACAAATAATTACGGGCGTAAATCCCAGGATGGGGGATACATCCCCCAAAGGTCGGAGTTGGGGAGGGGTGGCCTGTACAGACATCCACCCTCAAGGAAAATTATTTAATAATACAGGAATTAATTGTGAATTTTGTCAAACCAAGGGGTATACCTCCTTGGTCAAACTAAATAAATTATAAGTGACTAGGCCTATAGATGCAAAGTCTCTTTAAAATTCTATGAAGATATCTTCACAAGAGATAGATATCTTTGAAAATTCCACAGATCATTTCAAAATTGGTCTAGATTTTCCTAAATTTCTCGCCTATACATGTAACCATTACCATGGTTACGATTGTGATTACACATTCTACATTTTCGCAGTTTGCCGTGTCTGCCCCATCGCTACCGCCTTCGACTGACAAATCCTGACAACGCCACTAGCACCAATAATTTTAATGTTTCTTGGAGGGCACAGGTGTTTGAATGGACTATGAAGTGCTGAAAGACACAGGCCACCAAAAAATGACCACATGCTTGAAATGAGTTGCTATAAATTTCCGGAAATACGTTCCTTTTGAGGAAAAAATACATAGGCTACCCAAAATAATCGAAATGAAATAAAAAAATTGCATTCATCAGCGATTATCCAGATGGTGGTTTGGACGTGGTCATGGTGGATTTCTTTTTCTTTTGCCTGTAAAAGACATGAATAATAAATAGGTCAGTCATTGCCTGGTGACACTGACATTTAGCCGTAGAGAACTAACTTTGAAATTATGGAATTTGATTTAGTATTTACGTCAGTTTTTAATGTCAACTTATTTTCAAGATACAGTGGAAATCGGGGAGACATGTTGGAGGTACTGTAGCCAGTATGCTACATTACAAACAATAGCAAACTCTTACACACTTCGAAGAATAGTAATTTACTCATATTGTCACGATCCACTTCACAACCAGACGTAACAGCTAAAAAATTACGTCTCCTTTTTTAATTCGAAGCAACTTTATTATTTTGTGTATTTCCTCTTTTTGTGAATAATTACAAATAAGAAATCACTCGCACAATAACGTAACACATATAAGCTTCTTGAATTAAACCTATACGGGCAACTCATAACAGTGTTGATAACTCCTTTGCTGTTGTGTGCACATGATGCTAATCCAATAATTTTCCAAATAAAGTAATGTTCCTGATTATTTTGAATTGGAGTGTAATTGTAATCCTCTTCGATTATAGTTCACCACAGAGTAGAATTCATCCCAAAGATACATTGTGTGTCGTAGACGCGATAACAATAGTAACTCCGTTGTATACAGGTACGACGTTCCGCTTAAAACCTATATATGATTCTTTTGGACCGTATTCTATAAACTGTAGAAGTAGAGGTACATGTATATATGCGGATATAATACTTGTTTTAAAGGGAGTTCAAAATGTTTGGATCAAAACTGGAAATCAGAGAAATAAATTAGTGACATGCAGTTTGAGAAAACCTGACAAGGTAAAGAACACAAATATCAATTTTGAAAGCTGTAATGATCATTTACAAAATTGGCAAAGATGTGAAATTCATTGTGAGCAACTTTAAATTTGTTTTGTACACAAAATATCGATAAGTTTTCATTTTTTCTGGACAATTTTTTCTTCATCTCCATAGTATATGTATGCATATTCATGCTTTTTGCCTATTTCTTCGGAAATTAAAATGTATAAAGAAAATGAAAATTTAGCGATATTTTGTGTATAAAACAAATGGGGCGTTGCTGACAGCTAATGTCACAACTTTGCCCATTTCGTTTAAAAGTCGTTAACTTATTCTTTTTCGTTCAAGTTTTCTTAAACTTTCACTTACATTCTTCTCATTCGTCTATACCTTTATTCAACATATTTTGTCATCAGACTAGATTCCCCCTTTAAATGAACGACCCCTTTTAATCACATGTGTTTGAAAAATACTAATAATACCAGTAAAGGGGTAAGAAAGTAGGTAATGATTCCGTCTGTTGCATGACAATTGTAATCACTTTCTCGTCTTACGATGTTGGATGAATGGCGCCGATTCAAACCATTTCGTCAACAAAGGGACACGCCCAAATTTCCGGATCGATGCTTGTTTTGGTAAAGCTGTAGTCTGGGTACAAATCGGTGCTTTGGAGTCCTGAAAAAAAAATCTACCATACACTAGTCTGGATTCCAGACGTTTGGGTTTACTCATTGTCATAGCAGTAACTAATGTATGCAAGTTCCCTTTTTGTCTCACTCGCCAGACGCGAAGGCGAGACGAAGGAATCCAAATGGCGTTCGTCCGTCCATCGTCCGTTGACATTCACAAATGTTAAAGTTTGGAATATGTTGCTGATGACAATGAAAGTAATAAATAGAGTGGAGTCCTTTAAATCACACCTCAAAAGTATGAGTTTGTGTTAAATAATAATTTATGTTTCTCCAGACAAAACAATTCATTGTAATGCATCTTTTCGGTTAACAACAACAACTACCAACAAAATCGCTGGTGGATGGGCGGTGGGGGGGGGTTAGGGGATAATTTATACATTTTCCCCCTCATATTTGTATTTGGTTATCGTGTTTAATAAGTTTTTTTTTCTTATAATTGTTAATCACTGTAATATTCACATTTGTTTTCTTATCGTGTTCAATAAGTTTTCTCTAATACTTGTTGATCACTGTGATATTTACATTTTTTTTGTAACTTGTAGTATGTTATGTATGTAGTATGTTATATTTTCTTTATGCATTTGTGTATGTATGATATTGTTTTGTTCAGTTTTTATCTTAAGAAATATATCATAGTATTGATGGCACGGACTCATTGAAAAACAGTCTAGTGCTGAATGGGTTGTCCGTGTTGAAATAAATAAATGAAATGAAATGAAAAATGAAAAGTACTGGGGTAAAGTTTACCTGCAAGACTCTCTTCTGACACATAACTTGGCAACTGTTGGTCCAATGGCAATCAAACTTTGGTCATAGCTGCACTAGGGCTTCCGTCATGTTGTGGTGCTGTCGAATGTCACACGGTGAGGTCAAAAGTCATATTGTTAAAGTTTGCCTGTAAGACTCTCTTGTGACAAATAACATCAAATCCGTCGCTTGGATTAAACCAAACTGGGGTCATAGATGACCTGGGGACCTTTCCATGAAGTGATTTGTCAGTGATTTTCACAGACAACTGTTATAAGCTACCAAAATCCTTGCATCTGATTGGTTGAGAGCAAATTTGCCAGTGAAAATCACCGACAAAACTCTTCATGAAACGCTACCCGCATGATACCTTCATGTTATGGTGTTGTCAGAGGTCACATGGTAAGGTCAAATGTCATATGAGGTCATATGTTACAATTTACATGTATCTGTAAGACACTTAATAGCAAATAACTTTGCAACTGTCGCTCCATTTTTAACCAAACTTGCTTGGGGAATCTTCATGTCGTGGTGCCTTCGGAGGTCACACGGTAAAGTCAAAGGTCGTTTTAGGTCAAATGTTAAAGTTAACCTGTAAGACTCTCTTATCATAAATAACTTTGTAATTGTCGCGCCCTTTTGAACCAAACTTCGGTTGTAGGTACAATTGGGGGCCTTCATGTTATGATGCGGTAGGAGGTCACATAGTCAGGTCAAGGATCATTTCAGGTCTTATGCTAAAGTATACTAAGAGTGACTAGGAGTGAATATATACCATATACACATAGTGCAATAATGAGAGAGTGTGGGAACCAAGTGGACTACTGACCATTCAAAGGGCTGGACTAGCAAGACTAATTATCTCAACATTTTGAGTAACTCAAGTTATGTATTATGCAACACGACAATTGATTTAGATTTTTTTTTTCATTCGGAAGAGATTATGATGCGCTCTTTGCCCACACGGAATGCTCAGAAGTTCGCAAATTTTAATTCCATAATTGAAAATCTTTATTGTACCATTAAATCAAGGGGCGGGAAGGGTGGAACCAACATATTACAAGTCATGGGGAGGATGAAACCAAATCGTTTTAGTCATTGTTTAGCATTGGTTGTTTCTGAAGGCCATTGATTTGGATTGATTGTTGGAAAACGAAGGGTTTATTCGGTATAGATGCACAAAAAAAGTCTTCTTGGATGAAAGGAGTTAACCGCATCGGTGAAATTGATATTATCAGAGAGATTTAGTTTAAAGAAATCCGTCTGGTATGGTGTCTCGGTTATGGTTGATTGTTTATCCGCAACATAGGATTACGAAACTTTGTTCGATTGGTGTCTTATTGAAAAGTGAAAAAACGTTTAAGGATTTACATACATCTTCTCAATAATATGAACAGTGAAGGAACTGTGCATATCTCTCAAACATGGGCAAATTTTCCCATGGATTCACTGATCACCCTGCTGATCATTGCTGTATAGTCACAAGGAGAACGAACCGGGAAGGTAAACGAGGTCGTACGCTGGTCATCCCTACTACATCGATATAAAACGCAAGCCGAAATTCGCTATTCTTGGATACAATGTGGTATCTTCTTCTTCTTCTTCTACTTCTTCTTCTTCATCTTCCACATTTTCAAAGGCATCCAGTTAAAAAATATCTGAACTACATTATCCCCATGCTATCTTTGATTAGGTTTAAAACCAAGCTCTGAAAATATTGCATTTCAAAACGATCATTAAAGGTATTGGCTAACATTTAACACAGTTAAAAAAAATCTGAGCTACATGATTCCCCATGCTACCATTGTCTTTGATAAGGTCTAAAAATGACGCCCTGAAAAAATTGTATTTCAAAATGATTATTTAATGCTTTAAAAAAGTGAAAATCGTAAGTTGATCGGATTCACCTGCCCATTTTCTCCCATAGACTTACTGTGTGTACACCTAGGCTATTTAAACTCGCCCCGAGTTTTAATTGTTTATTCATTCATACCTTGCCATTGGCAGCATAACTTTCCAAACTTTTGTATTCTAGGGTGTTTATTTGTCCATTTGAACACTACTATGTAGCTTAGATATCAAAGTTTGACAATTTTTTAGATTGAAGCTCCACAATGTTAGCCTATCACTTTTAGTGCTTTTAAAACGTGAAAATCAATGAGCGACCATTCCAGGTTTTCCTTATAAACCACTGTGTTCTTGACTTTTCGTCGGCTGACAATAATTTATGTGTCAATTATTCATCTGCATATAGTTTGCTAATGGCAGCATAACCGTCTAAAGTTTTGTGTCCTAGTGTGTTTATTTGTTCTTTCAAACCATATGATAAATGTTACAGAGCAAAGTTTGACAGGTTTTTTTTTTTTCAAATGGGCCATTCCTCAACGGGGATTGGTGGACCCTGGTCAAAGAGGGGGGGGGAGGAGGGTGCAAACCCCCACATATCCTCGTACCTCGAACACTACCCTTCCCCCAATCTCGTCGTCCCGTCACCCTTGCCCCTGTTTCAAATCGAGCCAGAGCTTTCCAGACACCATTTTGATGCTTCGTGGCGATGGCGTCGACGGCCAAAAGTGGCGCCAAGCAGAAATAGCGGCGAAATGACGGTGGCGTCTGCAAGCCTCCGTCATCACGTATTGTTCGGTGCAAATCAAATCAGTCATCAGTCGCCAATGGTGATCATAACTTTATTAACACGTGTCGAATCAGGCATTTTGCATCGGAATTCAGGGAAATGATTGCCCATGAAGGTCAGGGATGTATACAGCACATGTATCATTATATAATTGTGGAGATAAATTAATAAACTAGACGTTCACTCTCTAATTTATAGTATCATTTTTTCCTCTCTCCTCATTGGTGATATAAGCGTTCTTTTGTATAAGGCATAATAAGCATATGTCATTAGATTAAAAAAAAAACAGGTTCATTTCTTATCTGAATCTATAACAACGAAGAACTGCAGATTTCTGTATTTTCGCACAAAAATCACGTAAACATACAGTACATTACACGTAAACGGGAAAGAAAAACTTCGAAATATTGTTAAGTGTAAATGAGATAATGCTCATCTCATTGGGTTAAGGGTACTGTGGAAATATTGATATTGTAGAGAGGAAATTTAAATCTTTATTGAGGAATGGAAAATTGGGGAACATTTTTAACAAAATTCTAAGAGAGGTTGTTTATGGAGTATAGAAAATTCAGTATATGTTTCCAAAAAATATGTATATACCGGAAACAAAATGATTAACTATGGATCTATAATTCATGGACATTGAACAGTAAATATGCAGGAAAGAGAACTAATATGCAGGAAAGAAAACTAAACATCATTAATCATGTTAACTGTATGCTTTATCCCAATTGTTGTATACATTTATTGTAAGGGTATGACGTACTCATTGAGAACAATCTGATTGGTAGATAAAATATGACGAATCAAACACATGCACATTGGATCGTATATCATAAGATCGTACTAAATGTCATAAGACCTCTTCACACATACACACACACACACACACACACACACACACACACACACACACACACACACACACACACACACCACAAATGCACTCAAACAAACCAAATATATGTCCGACAGGCCTAATTCCCTTACTTAACCCACACAGCATATGCTCCCACACATACTACAGTCCCACAATTTGAATCAACAGATGTCTGTAACTAATAATCATCGAGGCAAACAGTCTAGACAATGATGTCAATCAAATAGAAATGTAATATTCAAATCATATTACGACTTATACGTCAATCGCAGCGCTTTAATTGCACTGCAATAAACAAAACGAAATATAAAGGAATCGTACGGGTTAATTTCTAATGTCCATTCAAGTAATTTTTGAATGCAAAATAAGTCCGTCATTATTTTATGACGTCATAGTGTGACGTGGTATAATATCAACAGAATCCTCTGTTATTAATCAATGGCTGTTTTATTAATTTTATGTTTCTGGTTTTTTTTTTCTCCTCCTCTCTCTTAATCATTCTGTGAAGACAACGCTGTGGAAATGCAAGGTAGAATATGTAAGACAAAGTATTAATTGTAAAATAAATATACAAATAAAGTAAGTAAGTTTAACAGAAAAATAGTTTAGTATAGTAATAGTAGTAGTAATAGTAAAGTAGTAGTAGTAGTAGTAGTTCTACTACGACTACTACTGACTAATACTAACTGATCTACACTACTACTACTACTACGGTACTACTACTACTACTACTACTACTACTACGCACTCTACTACAACTACACGACTACTAACTACAAAAAAAAAAAAAAAAACAGTATAGTTAGATAGTATAGCATTGTGTAAATATAAGTAACTATAGTAGTCAGCAGTAGTAGCAGCAGCAGTAGTAGTAATAGAGTAGTTATAGTAGTAAGTAGTAGTAGTAGTAGTAGTAGTAGTAGTAGTAGTAGTAGTAGTAGTAGTAGTAGTAGTAGTAGTAGTAGTAGTAGTAGTAGTAGTAGTAGTAGTAGTAGTACATGTAGTAGTGGTGCTGTAGTAAAAAGTGGTATGGTGGCTGTCCTTGTGATAATCTGGAAATATTAGTAAATGTGGTAAGATTCAAATTTTAGTAAAATATGTATTACAGTATTAGAAGTAATACTTTTGGTCATGGCCTTGTACAAACATTATTAGGGTTCATAAATATTGGAGTCGTTGGACAATTGAACAGCTGACATATGTGATACATGTATTTAATCGCCTGTTTATTGTGGGGGTTTTGTTTGTAGCACTTTGTTATAACTGTTATCGTTATTATCGTTATCATTTTTGATATTATTACACTGTATCAAGAATAATAGTGTGACTTAAAGGTAAATGACATGATTGGGTGTTGTCCTCAACTTGGGGTAAAAACTATTCTAGAATCAAGTAAACTATGCAGGGATTCTACTGTGAAAATTTTGTAGTCAAAAGTTGACTCATTTCGAAATAATGTTCATCAGTATGCCTTGTAACAGACAAATTTGTAGTGTAGCCTTCTGTGGGGATAAGTCTGTCGTGCCTCGATAAAACTAAACTGCTGGCCTGTTCATGATCGATTCTCCTTAAGTAAACAAACTCAAGACAAATCTTTCCAGCCAGGAGATCCACTCCAGCTGGTGTATATTTGGTTTATCTTTTAACCAGTTTGGTTCAAAAGGCATTTTTTTTTAAATCCCGATCATGTCACTGAGCTTTAAATTCGAAAGCTATTCTATTATTGCAGATTGCGTTGATAATATCCCATATCACAATCTACCACTCATACCACTTATCATGCTTATATCCCAAACATGCAGATGTGCTTGTACAGCGTAATACACTCACATCTGCTTATTTCCCCTACTGATAAGGTATTACTTCAAAGATTAATCGATTACATGTATCGGTCGGTTATTGTTATCGGTATTTGCTGATCAAATTTGCGTCAATGCGACAAGTGTTTCTTATTTGCTCGTCCAGAGCTGACTGTAAATAAAGCGCGGGAGTCCAGGCATATTATATTTCGACATTGTCCCTTTGTTTTGGATCCCGTGTTCATAGAATCGTGCCAATAATGATGAAGTTATTCGTGGCCTATCTTCTGTCGTTCAAATACCTATTTGCTCAAATTGTAAAATAAGCAGTTATATCAACGTGTGTGAATAAGATAATGGTCAGAAAAAGACGCCACATTACCTTTAGCTATGCCTTATAGCTCACATCCCAAATTATTTGTGTATTACATATTTAATCAATGCTAATATATGCAAAGGTATGAATGCTAATTCTTCAGAACAAAGAGTAATCTTGTGGATTGTGTACATTCAATTCAATTCAATTCAAAAAGAGAGAGATACTACTACTACTGAGTTAGTAGTATGTAGTAAGTAGATAGTAGTAGTAGTAGTCATGGTGGTGAATATGTAGTACTATTAGTAGTAAAGCAAGTAGTAGCAGCAAGTAGTAGTAAGTAGTAAGTAGTAGTATCAGTAGTAGTTAGTAGTGTCATGGTGGTAATAGTAGTACTAATGAGTAGTACAGTAGTAGCACAGTAGTAGTAGTAGTAGTAAGTAGTAGCAGTAAGTACAGCAGTGAGTAGTAGTAAGTAGTAGTAGTAGAAGTAGTAGTAGTAGTAGTAGTAGTAGTAGTAGTAGTAGTAGTAGTAGTAGTGTAGTTAGTAGTAGTATCGTAGTAGTAGTCTGAGTAGGTGCAGTAGAAAAGTGCGTTATGGTGTGCTGTCCTTGTGATAATCTGGAATATTAGTTAAATGTTCGGTAAGATTAAATTTTAGTAAAATTATGTATTTACCGTAGTTCAGAAGGTAATACTTTGGTCATGGCCTTGTAACAAACATTATTAGGCGTTCATAAATATTGAAGTCGTGGGACAATTGAAACAGCTGAATCATATGTGGAATACGTCGTATTTAATCGCCCTGTTTAGTTGTGGGGGTTTTTTTGTACACTTGTTAATTAACTGATTATCGTTATTATCGTTATTCATTTTTGATATTATTACCTAACAACCCCTAAATGTATCAAGACTAATATGTGGACTTAAAGGTAAATGACATATTGGGTGTTGTCCATCATACTGTGGGGTAAAAACGTATTCTAGAATTCAGTAAACTATGCGGGATTCTACTGTGCATTTTGTAGTCACGAGAAGCTTGCCCTGCTCACTCTTCGAAATTCAAATGTCTTATCACGTATGCTCCCTGGTAACAGACAAATTGTTAGTGTAGCCTTCTGATCGGGGTTAAGTCTGTCGTGCACATCGATAAACTTAAAACTGCTGCGCCTGTTCATGATCGACTTCTCCCTTAAAGTTAAACAAACTCAGAACAACTCTTTCCACCAGGAGATCCACTCCAGCTGGTGTATATTTGGTTTATCATTTTAGACAGTTTCGGTTCAAAAGGCATTTTTTTTTAAATCCGATCATGGTCACTGAGCTTCAAATTCGAAAGCTATTCTATTATTGCAGATTGCGTTGATAATTATCCGCATATCAACAACTCTACCACATCATACACTTATCATGTCTTATTCCCAATACTATGCAGATGTGCTTGTAACAGCGTAATACACTACACATTCTGCCTATTTCCCTCACTGATAAGGTATTACTGTCTAAAAGATTAATCGATTACATGTATCGGTCGGTTATTGTTAGGGTATTTCTGCTATCAAACATTTGCGTCAACTGCGACAAAGTGTTTTTATTTGCTCGTCCATGCAGCTGACTGAAATTAAAGGCGCGGCAGTCCAGGCATATTATTTTCGAACTTAGTCCCTTTTGTATTTGATGCCGTGTTCAATAGATTCGTGCCAATAATGATGAAAGTATTCGTGGCCTATCTTCTCGTCGTTCAATACATGATTAAATTCTGTAAAATACGCAGTTTATACAACGGTCGTGAATAATGATAATGGTC
>JZLH01S0097956.1:13362-38145 GCA_001188425.1 Eucidaris tribuloides | reverse complement strand
CCCTAGTAAAAAAGTACCATGGAGCTTACCATGGTACTATACCATAGGTACGCCATATGTACATTGGTTAGCCTATGGTAAATTGGCCGGTACAATGTACCATGGTACGTTCATGGTACTATGTACCATGGTATTTCATGTGGATGTAGCCATTGAACACGATTGTGGAAATCGCATGGTAACATGTACCATGGTACTTCATGGTACCCATGTAATGTACCATGGTACCGCATTGGTAACCCATGGTACATGTGCCCATGGTTACTGCCTGGTACCATGGTGACATGTACCGATGGTACTCCATGGTAACATGTAAGCCATGGTACTCCACAGTACTTGTACCATGGTACGGTGTAGCCAATGGTAGCTCCAGGTACGGCATGTACATGTACGGATGGTACATCATGTACTATGGTACTTGTACATGGTACATGTAACGAATTCAAATTACCATGGGTACCATGTAACCATTCCAATTACCATGGTACCATGGTAACACGTACATGGTACAAGTACTGTGGATTACCATGTACATTGTATGTCTCATACTGTCGGTAAGCTCCACAGTCTTGTACCATGTACATGTACCGATTTTCCAAATTTACCTTGTACCATGTACATGTACTATGGTATAAGTATGCATGGAGTACCATCATGGTAGTCGTGGTACTTTGTTGGCAAAATGTAACAGTGGTAAACTGGTGAATGTGAGACTAATGTGCTTAATTTGTAACATGGGAAGTGGGTACTAATAATGATATATGTACTCCATGTGAAATGATATGATTACTGCATGTACTTCCATGGACATGTACCATGGTACTCCACAAGCTACTTGACATGGGTACGTGTAGCCATGGTACTCCATGGTACCCCATGGTAACATTGTACATGGTACTCCATGGTACCCTATGGTACTTGTACCATGGTAGCATGTTACCATGTCCACATTTACCATGGGTAGCCATGGTAGCCAATGTACATGTACATGGTACCGCATGGTACATGTACTCATGGTACTCCAGCAGTACTGTACCATGTACATAAGTACCGATGTACATTACGCATGTCCAATTTACTCAATGGTAGCACGTACCATGGTACAAGTATGTGGAGTACGCATGGTACAATTACCATGGTACTCACCACAGTACTTGTACGGCATGGTACATGTACGCATTTCCAATTTACCGTTGGTACCATGTAGCATGTACTATGGTATAGTACCATGGGGTAGCCATCATGGTATCCTGTGGTACTTTGTTGGCAAATGTACAGTGGTAACTGGTATGTGAGGACTAGTTGCTAAATTTGTAACATGGGAATGATCATAAATGATATATGTAACGGTATACATACATTTACACTCAGAGTAAACATCAGATTTCTACACAACATTATTTGTGAGCAGCTCTTTTGTCTACATTGTGGTAAAAATGAAAAAAAATAAGACCACACTGGTCAACCACCTTACAACACTCACTCACCAATATTTAGTTTTGTATGAACATGTAACTACCTCAAGGAAAGAAGATAAGAGTTCAGGAACAATATTACATTGAAAATCTGTGGGTTTTTTATTGAAAAAAAAATACTCAAATTGATGGTGTAAACTTCAAAAAAAGCAGTAAGACTACAGAGGAATTGTAATGGATATTGCATAGAAGAGTTCAGAAATATATTGTGAAAGGAATTGAAAGAGGATCGAAATATGACAAACAGATGCCAAACATTATTATGGTGTTGATTATCCAAGAATCTTGTTGTAAGCGTAGGTTGTTGTAATCTTTGGTGCAAATCTGAAAAAGGAGCAGATAATAAAACAAAAAATAGATGCACGTGTTTGTCACATTTGAAGGTACGATCTGAATTGATTTTCGTTCTGAAAGTCATGAACCAAATTAAAGTGATGGCAGCTGGATAGTGGCAGCAAATTTCCCAAGATGTTCGATACAGTCGATAAATTAAAATTATGACTGAAATTTCTTGTCAAATTTGCGGTAGCGATAAATTCACTACTAAAAATATTGCACTTCAAGTGGGTTAAAAAAAGACATGCAGATCAACTTGAAAAAAAAAGGGTCTTTACTAATAATCCAGCGCTGATGATATTATGTAATAATCCAGCTCCAGAAAAAGGGTTCCATCCCATTTCCATCATGAGGACCAGTTTACAGTAATAGATAACACTTGTGAATTAACGACTTGCCAAAGTGATAGCATTCCATGCGTGAACTGGTAAATAATAAATAAAAAAATCCATACACAATAATAGAACAGCACGATATGCACCCTGTTCGAATATACATGCTGCCATGGGTTTCTTTGCATCAGATATTCAGCCACAATGAGGCTATTGAGCCTAGAATGGTTGTTTTAAGCAATGTTGACTATAAAGCATTTAATCCGACATATGAAGAACAAAACGTCAACAGATGTTGGCAGAGAGCATACAGGAACTAATTGTGTGATGAATTCATAGCAAGAAGCAGATTAACTTTCTTGCAATGTTTTCAACATACTGGCATATACAACAATTCTCGTGGGGTCACACTGTCGCAATTCTCAGAGTTGCAAGATAAATTCTTATTTCATGCCTGCATGGATCTCGGGCAATTGGTTCATATCAAGTTGACCATTTTAGTGTAATCGCGCACAAACCGAAAGAGTGGATCTGAGTCTAAGATCTCATATAACTGTCTCCACTTCATCATGTGTATGATCATGCATTGGAGTTGAAACTAGGTGCGTGATCGACATGACAGTGAGTAGCTGGGTAGTTGTTTGTAATCAATACAGAGTTCCTTCTTGATGACATGTATTTAATCCTCATTGCTGTAGCACCTGGCTCCATTTTCCTCATGCAATCAATACTCTGCAGTGACTACCGGACAAACAATACAAATACAACCATGAAAGCCACATTTAAACTGACATATATTGTGTGTGATGTACAAAATATCACTAAATGTTTAAAAGATGTAACCTTTCTTTGATTTTCGTAATCTATAAACCGAGAAATATAACAACAACACGTTGCAAATGGAGTTATAGTGACTCAATTCGAATAACGAATTCGTTATCATTTCTCTCCTTGTAATCATAAGTCTAGTTGTGACAGTGACATTGGTTATATACATCTTTAAGTCTTAGAAACATTTTCATAATTACGTATAATAGTTGTAAGTCTGCTCTCCGTTTGACGAAGGTGTGTTGTTTAACAGGAAATTGGTAATCGAAATAATCTCGTAGGGGATAACAGATAATATTACTATAACAACGTTAGTTTACTAAAAATGAAAATCCGCCTCATTAACGTCACCATGTTTTACTTCACCTTACTGTTGATGTTCACTTCTGTGCTATGTCATGAAAATACGTATAGAATAGCACGAGAGGGCAGGACTGTTAAATTGCCCTTTAAGGTTCTGGGTAAACCCCCAGCAAAGATAATTGATATTTCCTATTCCAATTTTACGATAACTTTTATGAAATTCGGAAACCAGTGGTCAATGACATCTCTTCAACATGAATCTGTGTCTCCTGAGATTTCACGTTTGCATGAAGTCGTTTTAATTGGTCTTAAAATTCATAATGTCAGTCGTTACCATTCAGGTGAGTACAAATGCGAAGTCAAAAGGGAAAACGGGACCATTATACCTGAACGTGCACAGAGTTTATTTCTAAATGTTCTGTATCCACCTGGACAGCTGAAATGTAAAATAGAGGCGGCTCCATCTAGATATCATTGGGATTCCTTATTTTGTTCATCAAGAAATGGTAAGCCAGCGGTAGATATTATTTGTACTCAGATGGGTAAATTTCTTCCCGTGGAAGAAAGAAGTTCTCTGGGTAATATGGTGTTAGCGTCCTTCTTGGTTGAAATGGAATACCCTCTTGCATGTTGCTACATTGAGAAGTCTCTCCAGTATAACCTAATTGAACTGGAATCGTGTTCTGAATATCAGTATGCTCCTAATAACTCATTTGCAAATGAGAACACGCACCAACTATCACCACACCTTCTTCACACTCAAACTGTAGCTCAAACGGGAGTTAATTCCTCGCCCATCTATCACACAACAAATGCGTTTGGAAAGGAAATGACATTTACAGGTTTAGTCATTACGAGTGTGTTTTTCGTGCTGTCAGGCCTAATTCTTATAACTGCCGCAACGGCGCTTATTACTCGCATTAAATGTATTTGACAAGAAAATAAATGTCGATCTAAATATGAGCCCATTAATGCGTTCTTGACTTTTATCCCCGACGGCCATTGAATTAGAAAAAGGGTTGGTGAAGAAAATGAGCAATCCTTTGCGAAATTGTCAAGAATATAACAATCTTGTTCCCTTCTGTGTATTATTTTAATTCTTTCTGATGCATTAAATATAAATTATATTGTGTTATTGTTCCTTGGATTAGCTCCAGCCATTTTCCTCGTTGCAGGTTAGAGTGGGTATAAGTTACAACAGGATTAAGAGGCGTACAGATTCAGTTATTAATACTATGATTTTAATTGAAAACGTGTGTCTGTAATACGTTGACTTTCTTTCTTCCTCTCCCCACTCTTTTCTTTTCATTTTTCTTTTCTTTGCACGATTTGTTCTTTTCTCCCCTGGTTATTGGTATCTACAAAAACATAAAATTTAGCATCAAAATGTGTCTTAGTGAAATGTACGAGATATTTTAATTGAATTCCTTATCAGATTTGATTTACATTAAGTATGCTGAAAAATTCCATCCATCCCATACTTTTTTTTTAGAGCTATGTCACTTTCGATAAACAGTATACTCATGAAATTGACCAAAGGCCCAATGGATATATTTTCCTTTTTAGATGAGATATTGTTTGCCTGTTTCTCATTATTTCTTCACACTATTTTCCAAAATGTGAGCATAAGTAGCGTTAAAGAAACAGCATTGATTTTGTTTCTTTCCTTTGATTAGTAAATACAAAGCAAACCCCAATTTCCAAGGTATACTTGTGAAATTGTGTATGTGTTATCATATTTTCATAATTATCACATTAGTATGGCAAATGTGCTTCAGCTGTATAGTATTATGTATTTTTATCAATTGCTTAAAGTGATAGGCTAACATTGTGAAGCTTCAATTTAAAAAAAAATGTCAAACTTCGATATCTGAGCTACATAGTAGAGTTCAAATGGACAAATAGACACCCTAGAATACAAAAGTTTGGAAAGTTATGCTGCCAATGGCAAGGTATGAATGAATAAACAATTTATACGTGGGGCGAGTAAAAAAATAGGCTAGATCTACACACAGTAAGTCTGTGGGAGGACGTGGGGAGGTGAATCCGGTCAACTTACGATTTTCACTTGTTCTAAGCACTAAATCATCATTTTGAAATACAATTTTTTCAGGGCTTCATTTTTTGACCTTATCAAAGACACTTTGAGTGTGGAGGATTATGTAGCTCACATTTTTGTAACTGTGGTAAATGTTAGCCAATGGCTTTAACTAAAGAATTTGTATGTTGTTTTGCGTAAGAAATTTATATCAGTATTATGTGTATATATGAATATGAAATATTGTATAAAGAATATATTAATATATATATAAAGAGATAGAAATAATATATTCACTATAAAAGTTATACATACAGTAATGCGGATGTGTAAATATTAATAACTAACTTGGTTTAAAGCAAATTGGGTAAGCGTCAAGATTGTGTTTGAATTGCTCTCCTCCAAACGGATTCATTAAATAAATGTGATACAAACATTTGAGCGAAATAAAAAAAATAGTCCACAGTTGTTATTCTAAAAGAAATATCAAGCGTTATAGCCGAAGTTTAGTATGGGGAATTTTTCTTTTTATTTGAAATCTTTATGACTCTGCATACTCTGCTCTTTCTGATGTGGTATAACTCAGATAAACTTAACACCTTATTAACTCTTTGGATGCTATAATTTAAAACATAGTCGAAAATTTCGGAGGTACCCCGTAATCTCGCCCCCCCCCCCCGAGATTTTTCATTAATTAATTAACAACAAATGAATGATATTCAAAATCTTGTTATTGATGGGATATGACCTTTGGGCATAAAGCTTTTAAATAAAAACAAATCCCTAAAACTAAACTTGGGCTTTAAGCATTCCAAATTAAAAGAAGTAAGGGGTCGATTGATAGCATAAAAAGTTAGTAGCTGTTCTCAAATCGAGACAACCTATGTTTCCCATGATACGTTTTGATAATGATGGCAGGTATGAAGTGTTTAGACAGTATTTAAAAAGAATGTGTTTAACCCGTTGGCTACGGGAACCGGATCTGCCCTGTGTTAACTCTATAGGATTTTCAGAATCTTGTGTTCGTAGCTATTTGTGAATTGAACACTTAAATATTTTAATAGATTTAAATGGTAATCAACAGGCAGAAGTGTAAGGCAATAATAAATATTATTATATCCAGAACCATTTCCTTTCATTTACATTTCCATAATGATGACAAATATAGGCAATAAAGTCATCTGTTGAAAATGATACCGTTTCTTTGCATTTCTTTCTCTGTCCAAACACACCTATTCGTTCGCATTTTCGGATAACAGTTATTTCACGACAGTCGGGGCCAATTAGAATGACTTTGTGCACTAGCCAGGCTGCATTGAGAAACCCGGCACCCTGATCTCATGCTGGAAATCATTCTGAAAAGCAAACAAACTAAATAAAAACAAAAATAAAAACAAGGGCAACGACAACCAGCGCTGGCTCTTTTATAACGCAAATGAATGTGACAAGCGAAAAAGGGGGTGACTTCGAAAATAGTCGCCTCTTCATTTCAACCATTGTGACGAGTGCCCATAACTTCCTCCCCCCCCCAAAAAAACGGGGGGGGTCGTTCAGTCTGCTCTATGGCAGGATCTTTTATGATGAAATCTAATGTGTATGAGAAACAACGACTCTCAAACACATGTGATGGAGATGACGAAAAAGGGATGGAACAAAAAATCGGTTAATTTCATAAGTCACTGATAACACATTCGAGGGCCTCGATATAGCCACAAAGATAATACGATAATCTTTTATAACATTTTGATAACAATACTTATTTTGCACTCAAAATATTTTGACATCTTAAGAGTGCAATAACACGCAGTGGTAGTTCAAATATATAACAGAGTAATATGTGATAAGAATTTTTGAGGGGATGCACGTCCAAATTAACCCCATAACATTCAAAAAGTGCGTCATTCATAAATTTAAACTTGTAATGTAGATAAATAGTATACAACAAATACGATGATCGTGCCTTCTCTAATATTGCTCCTGTATTTTAAAACCAGCTCCCTTTCCACATTTGTAAAGCTTTTTTCCCGGGACACATTTAAATCACTCCTTAAAACGCACCTTTTCATACAAAATCCGTCTACTCTTCTCTAAAAGGCTTACCTAGAAACGTCTGTATTGGGTGGTAAATAATTGTTTTATATTGGCATTGGTATTATCATTGATATTATTCACCACCGGTCCAATATCTCTGATGATCAGAATCACTGCTAATTTCATCACTTATGTTCAGTATCATTGTGAACATGTTTTCATAACAAATGTCCCCACTAACACGAAACACTTGTTTACCTTTAACCAGAAAGTACTTTACGTACAGGGGTAAATCTCATATTGGTCTAAAGTTTCTTTTTGAAAAAAAAATAACAAGATTTGCTGTTAGTATTTCCGTAATATCAAAGATAAATTTAACCTGGCATCCATTAGGAAACGGACACGACGAGTATGGCTTTTCCGCACATTCAGGAGAGGGTAAAAGTTGGACGCAGGAAAGAACTCTCTGACATCTTCGGCCACCTTCCACAACTTGTCTGCATAGTCGTGTGAACATTGTCATGATACCTTGCCATTCTGTAACATATCACGTGTTCTGTATAATAAAAATCATGATCATCACATCATTTCAAACTTTTTTCTAATCGAAAGGTACCACTCGGCACGGCTTAAAATCTTCTACATTTTCATGAATCTTACTTTTCATTTTACCAATTAAATATATTATTATTCATTACCCTAGAATTACTTATTGTCCTAAATTCTTTCAATAATAGTATACATGAGACGTGAGAAGAAAAGGAGGTGTTACTTGGGACATAGGAAAAAAATTACTCATGCCCTTAGGCTACAGTTGAAGGATATGTGTGGGAAATCTGAGGATCAGTAATTTCCTAGAATTTGAAAAATGTGTCAAAAACAAAAGCCGTAATTAGTGTATGTTCTATGTTAGGAATTTTGGTCTCCACGAGACAATAATACGAATCAAAATCTAGCGATAACTAAAATTCCTCTAAAACTAAGTTTCTATGTCCTATTCTTTGCTGAAAGTTCCTATATAAATTTAGATGATATTTACTTCTATATACCGGTTTATTATACAATCTTTATTTTTGGTTGTGCAAAAAAGACGCCGTGACTTTAGATCAAAAAATGCTGACAGCAAGGTTTAATATTCAACAGATCTTATAAGTCTTTTTTAACGATTAATTAATTATGATTGTATGTAAATCCATAATTAATCAATGTTAACACAGCAACTTGGAACAGAATGACAGCAAATAGAAACGAATGGAAACTGATTGAGGAGGGCTTCATCCAACAATGGTTGAACAATGCCTGATGATGATGATGATGAAGATGATTAACAGCTGTAATCCTCTAGAAATAAAGCAAATGAAATTGAGCAATCTGCAACTGGTGGCATTTGTCATAAATTCTGGGTGGCAAAGTTCTTGTTTAAAGAAAAATATCGGGGAAGGGAAGACACACATCAATATCTCATATCTGTCGACGTGTTTATACTTTATGACAATCAATCGGAGTTATCTTGCACTATAACCCTTTGTTTCCTCGGTGTTATTTAATGTTGATAATACAGTGCAGAGGTCAATAATATTGTCACTGACATGTGCCCAAATTGATCTTATCCGGAAAATGTGATAACTTTTCATCACTAAGATAACTGTATTATTGGGTTCATTAGAAAATACCTAACCAAACCGGCTATAGAAAAATTAGTTCACAGCCAGATTTCTTCTTGGCTTGCTATTGGGAATGCAGTTCTATTTAATCTACCACAACCCAGCTGTCAAAACTTCAAAAACTTCAAAATGCTGCTGCACGCATTGTCACCCTGTCTAAAAAAACACACTCATATCACACCCGCTCTAAAATCACTGCACTGGTTGAACGTCAGAGATCGCATTATTTTCAAAATTTTACTTCTTGTTTTCTATTGTGTCAGGGGTTCTGCTCCTCATTACAATGTCAGTTTAATCCGTAAATATACTCCCGTCAGACCTTTACGATCTTCTAACTCTGGTTCCCTTGTTGTTCCGAAATCTGCAAAAACTTGGGGGGAACGAGCTTTTGCTCATGCTGGTCCCACTCTATGGAATAATCTACCAATTGTTATCAGAGGTTGCAACTCTCCAGATTCATTCAAAAGCAGTCTAAAAACTCATTATTATTATTATTATTATTATTATTATTATTATTATTATTATTATTATTATTATTATTATTATTATTATTATTATTATTATTATTATTATTATTATTATTATTATTATTATTATGAATGATAACAAAATTATCCAACATCAAAAGATTTTGGTAATATTTGTGTTGCACTCGACAAACTATTTCTCCTGTTCTCGACTGTGCAAGAACAAATAGTGGTAGATAAACTTATCATCATTATGATAAACGAAACAACGTATCCTGAGAAAAATTGATAATAGGATCTTCCGAATGGAATACCAGTCTTATTCGACCATATTCTACTTTCAAACAGGTTGCTTTCTTAGTAAACAATTTAACTTGTCATGTAGATTAATTCAAAAAAAAATCGGTGCAGTAATGTTGAATTATCATAATTGCTGCCATTTTCATTACTACCTCACCTCCTTTTTCGTTTGTCATATTCATTTTCAAATATTTATATGCTTGCTTAGTGTTAATATGCCCTTCACCCTATTTCTGAATTTCATTTTACAAGACACTTCACACACTAAAAATTGTATTATTCCAATTATGTTAGCATCTTTTACAAGTGCTAGCTCTTGAATTACATGACTGTAGTCATAGTATTTGAAAATCATAATTAAAACTTTTAGTCCCTAGGCCTTTTCATTGATAACGTGAATCCATTTGTAAAATACCATAGAAAGTTGCCTCTTATTCTTCTTCTCGGAAATACTTTTGATAACAGACCCTCTTGGAAGACTTGCATTTAGAGCACATACCAAAATATTTCCAGGAATATCGTCGTCATTAACAAAGTGGAATATTGTTTTCCTACTCCCACTCTATTTACTTTATGTGCATCGTTATAATTATTTTGAGTTGCATAAATATATGGCCTGCTTGCCTGTGGAAGCGCGAGATCTATTCGTGCTCTAATGTAAACCACTGTTACTTATGCATTATTTGCAAACCATAATTTCGTTCCCTCACCGGTGTTTTATTTTGGGGGACAAAATATTGAAAATATCACACTTTCATCTGTTGCAACAAGGCCAATTTATGTCCTTATTTAATGTCGATGGACTTCCTACAGTTTTTAAAAATGTGCTCCGGAAGAAAAACACATTCCATACATACCAGACTCGACATAATATGGTATATCACGTGCCCCTAATCAGAATTTTACTAGCTAAAATAACAATTCATGTTAATCATGTTAATAATATGATATAAATTTTGAAATTTCCTCCACGCTCAACTATTTCAAACCCAAGCTTACAATGGCATTGCCAAAAGTTCTAAAGACGCAGGCTAGCATTGTGGAGCTTCAAACTAAAAAAAATTGTCGAACATTGCTATTTGAGCTACATAGCAGTGTTTGAATAGACAAATAAACACCCAAGAATACAAAAGTTTGGAAATTTATGCTGCCACTGATAACATATAAATAAATAAACAATTAGTACTCGGGCCGAGTACAAAATAGCCTAGATCTACACACAGTAAGTCTATGGGAGGAAATGGGCAGGTGAATCAGGTCAACTTACGATTTCCACTTTTTAAAGTACTAAATTATCATTTTGAAATACAATTTTTTAGGGCTTTATTTTTAGACCTCATCAAAGACACTAGTCTTGGATCATGGAGGATTACGTAGCTCACATTTTTTTAACTGTGGTCAAAGTTAGCCTGTGGCTTTAACACCCACTTGTCAATTGATTATTAAATTCATCCCTTTCTTAGTCCTGTATGAATTATGTTTTTGTGGCAATTAATCTGATTTGTTTAGTATTTGAACCTTAGTTTTCTGGATGTAATCAAATGCTTGAAATTATATCAAGTGATAAATTTCAGAGTTCATTGATAACAGATATAAGGACATTTATGTTGTCACAGGGAGGTACCAAGCTCAAGTCTGTCTGATTAAATGCGAGAACCTTGTGACATTTTGATAATGATATTTGTATTGCACTCGACCACCTATATCTTCTCTTCTCGGGAATTTAAAAACAAAGTTTTAGGTACAAAATATTTTTATATTCTCGCAAAGAGCTCCAACTAAGAAAAAACATTAAAAGGAAGAGGGATGACCATCTCAAAATTCCTGTTACATTATTCTTTGGGGGATAGCAGGCATATGTGTTTAGAAGGGGGTTGGGAGCGTCATAAGACACCCCCCCCCCCAAAAAAAAAAATGAAAAGGTCAACAAGTTTCTAATGACATTTTTTCAAAGGCCTTTTCACTATGATATAAATAGTGAAAAAAGACATTGATGAGTTACATTTTAATCACATCTTGCTGTTATTTCATAGTGAGAAGGTCCAAAAAATTGTGATCACGACTCAACAAGAAAAAAAGTCGGAGACACCCTTGAAGAAGAAGGGAGACAATAAAGTTATACCTTTTTTTCCAGAAGGGATAATTGTGATACTTGGGGCACTCAACCAAAATCCTTATAGTCCATAACCTGCAAAAATAAAGCAAATGAAATTCAAGTAATCTATAACGGTGAGAATTTTCACACAAAAAACGGCCAGTGGAAACAAAGTTTGCCCGCTCACTAACCAAATCATCATATCATCATCATTAGGCGAATTAAATAGATTATTCTGGGAAATGAAATCTGATGTAATAAAATTATTCATATGACACTTTCTGCATTTTTAAGATTGCAACTGCTAATCTAGAACCATGATCGGACTCGAATATACTGCTTTCCGAGGAGCAATACAACAAACCAGGCTAACATATTCTTCTTTTATTTTTCAACTTGTCCTCCTTCTTCTCTTGTCTTTTTCTTCTTGTTGGCTGTCCCCTTTCTTTCTCCTTCATTGTCTTCTGTTTATTTGTCTTCTTTTCCTCCTTATTCCATCTTCTTCTTCTCCTTTTCCTTCACCTTCTCCTTCTTCCCTTTTTCATTATTATTCTTCCTCACCTTCCTCTTCATTTTATGTTTTCTTTCTGTTTTCTTTTTCTTTTCCTCCTTATTCCATCTTCTTCTTCTCCTTTTCCTTCACCTTCTCCTTCTTCCCTTTTTCATTATTATTCTTCCTCACCTTCCACTTCATTTTATGTTTTCTTTCTGTTTTCTTTTTCTTTTCATTTCTTTATCAATTTTTACCTCCCTCTTATTCTTCTTATTTTCTTTATTTCTTCTTTATAGCCTTTTCTTTTTCATGATATACAGTAATTACAATGACAATAATGGTCAATGCATCATTTCAAACAATTTTTGACAACTAAAGTTTACCACTAACATGTACACCCATTTGTTTAGTTTACCAATTGAAGTGTATTTCAAATAGACCAAGAACATGATATGTCCTCAAAATCTTTCGTTTTTTGAAAATAAGAACGCAATTTGCCGTTTGTATTTCCATACTCACACATGTGACATGTAAAACACCTAGTAATTGGGTTTTGGTCAACTGGTCAAATTGCTGTCGATTATCGCATTATCGATGTGTGATAACATTAAATGATAATATTATTGCTAAATAACTACCGACTACGATTCACATAGAAAATATTTCTGATAGTAATGTATTTTATGTACGATTGCAGATCTATGTATTCCTTACGTGAATTCAAATATTACACGAAGTTCTAAAATTGAAATAACTTGCTGGTACAGACTAAGTATACCTTCACTTAAACCTACATGACTACATATCACTAATGAATATATGAAATATTCACGGAGTGGTTAAAACTTTTTTTATTTCTCTATATTTAAGGGGTAAAACCAAAGCAGTTATACATTTTTCCAAGCAAGTGAAATAGCCAGTACTAATGCTTTTGAAGGAGACACCTCCGAAGTTACAGGCTGGCTGGAAGCTGAATTTTGTATGTCTTTATTTAACCTATTACTGACATTAATACAGAAATTGGGTATTCTCCTCTGAAAATATTTTAGGCCGCATTTAGCTGCTACTGTCGCCATGATCACGGTTCACTTTTATAAGATTCACGCTAAAATATGAACACTGTAATCTGAAATATATCCTAAACCCATCACGTTGGGGTTAAATCAAAGATATAAACTTCAAGAAAATATGTTGACAGCAACGTCAAATATCTATCAATGAGTCTTTGTGTGGGTAGCAATTAATCTTATATATATATATATATATACCGGTATGTATTTTACAGATCATTGATAAGACAAGGGTCCTGGAGGGCAATGATAGTGACGAGGAGAGATACTAAGGGCGAGAGATTCTTAACATTTTGATAACATGATTTGCATTGCAGTCATGGTTCAAAGTAGTGTCGTCTCGAGAGTGCAAAAACAAACTGTAATGCAAAACAATTCTATTTTAGCAAACAACTTATTAAACGCCAATAATCTGGTAAGTAGATCGTATGAGCAGAATAAAAAGTATTAATCATGTAAAACTTTGAGCTCTGTGACCCAGAAACGTTGTCATCTATATGAGACCTGTCACCACGATACCCTGATAAACTCGCACATCTTATGAAGCATAATCATAGAAATAAAAATACTTTCAGTAAGAATACAAACATTAAAACTTTTGTAAGATGTGAAAGTCATACAATTTCTGATTTTTGAGGACATTTCACTTCCATACTTAATATCATAATTACCATATTTGGCACTTTCCTCACCACTGGGTTGTGCGACTTTCTCAGGTTATTGTGGTGACGGATCACATATACATATTATATTGTAAATGAAGCTAATGAACACAAACAGTATTGGTCAAAACTTTTCTATTAACACCATTAATGTCGTCAATCATCCACAAATGGATAGGTGATTGTCTGGGTTATGATGGGTCGTCTTTAACTATCCATCACTTTCTGGTACGAGTCGTTTCACGGCAGATTATGCTCCCACTGCGGCTCAATATGACGATGCATACTGAACTACGGGTAATCAATCTACACAAAATTGGCGGATTCAGGGTTACAGGTAATTTCACACATAAATACACACACACACACACACACACATACGTAACACCCATTACAGAAGCAACAATGATCACAAGATCAATGTAAAGTACGATGCTCCAAAGATTTCAACAGATTTCTGTGCAGTATTGAGCAATATCAGTAGATAAAAATGACAATTGATTTTTCCAAATGATGCCCTCTGTATATTAAGGACAATGTTCACCACTTGTGAAGTATGTCGCTGTGATTACACTTATAATCGTTTTATCAATCTCATGACTTATTTATTCATTTTTTCGGGATATGATTATGAATATTACATATGAGTCATTACACAAAGTGTCAACCATTTGCCGTGGTCGACAAATTTGGCATTGGATTGCACTTTGCATTGCTTCTGAAATTAGTGAGTAATTTGTACAATTATTGTGTAGCGTATGACAAGTGTCTTGCAGTATGTTGTGATAGTTTTAGGGGTGAATACATCCCCCTCTTTTCTCATTTTGTGTGTTTTTCGTTGTTGTTTCTTTGTTTCTTTCTCACTTTCTTCCTCCCTTTCGTTCTTTCCCCCGGGGGGTATACTTGTTTAGTAAGGTAAACGGGAGTGTGCCGCCCTAATAGGTGACTTTTTCGCAAAAAAAAAATCCTTAAACATGCGTATGGTTTGGGGGGGGGGAAATCCTTAAACATGGGTCATGATTTTGAAATTTTACGATTTGCACTAGACATTTTCGCCTATTTCATCGCTAAAATGCTTTAAAAAAACGTCATTTTTCTTAATAAAAAACCTTAATAATAGGTGCCATTTCCGCCAAATGACCCTTAAAAAGGGTCGGGTTTTTCGACTTCAGCGGCACACCCCCATCGGAACCAAATCTGAGTACCCCCCCCCCCGGTCTTTCCTTCGTTCTTCGTTCCTGTTGATCTATTACTGAGTTATAAACGGTTGTTTGAGTTTCTGTTTTATGTATAACATCCATTCCTATTAAATTTGGCGCTGTTCTACACACCTCGATGAAATAATGCTTTGCTTCTATACAGTCACTCATGAAACGACGTTTATCTTACGTTCCACTACTTCTGTTATGCGTATAGTTTGGTTTCTGGTCTGAACCTTAGTACAGTGGTTTCTACTTAATGGGGTAGGCATTTGTAAGGCAATTTTTACCCATTAGCAGGAGTACCCTGTTAAGTGGAGTAAATGCCAATACAAAAATAAATATTTTACAAACTGTTATGCATTAGGCAGGAGTATCCCATTAAATGTTTCTCTATCATTTGAAGACCATTGTATTATATCCTTTAAAATAATACAGTGATATTTCTTTTTTTTCTTTCTCTTTACCAGGCAGTACGTAGCAAGAAACAAATGAGAAGATCATAATGCGATGATGTTACCCGGCAGTCACTCTACATGCATTAGTGCAATTTTATTTTTCTGTTGTTGGTATATTACAAAACCGTGTGCAGGTTATGGTTATCAAACACTTCGCAAACAGGAACACACAAATGTGGTTATTGAATTTGAAATAGACCTGGAAGAACCATCATCATATACATACGACGTCGTTCTTCTCTCGGGAGATTTTATTTTCAATATCAATGGTCGCAAGGTACCAGGAGGCCTTTCAGATGACCAAGAATCCAGATTCCACGTTGAATTTAGCGCAGCAAGAAACACACAATACGCCGCAAGTTTAGCGATACAGAATGTTCAAGTAATAGACAGTGGAACATACAAATGTGTCCTGCGAGACAATTCCAGGCGAAAAGTCCAGGAACGCGAAATTGTGTTAGAGGTGTTATTCCCTCCTGGAAATGTTACTTGTCGTTGGCTAAGTAAACCACTAAGTCCACACCATTTAAACACGCTCTACTGCAAAGCCGATGTAGGAGAACCCAGAGGCGAAATCATCTGTGTTGACGATGGACAGACCTATGTATACTCTGCATCAACAAGACAGGAGCACAGCCATCTGAGAGGAGAATTTTTCTTAAACGTTACCCAAATACTTCGACTGGCTTGTTGTTCTCAAAACAGATATTTCTATAAACAGCCTAGTGACTGCATCGATTGGTTACCGTCTTTTTGCAATTCCAAAACAAATTGAGAGTAATAATATCATGGGCGTCACAGGCATCTCCCTTAATGAGTTTATTCAATTACTGTTCTAAAATATGATTAGCCTTTGAAAAGGCCCTCAGACTGTCGCTGTAACAAGAGTCGATTTGGACGAGTTCACTTTATCATTTTATCTATTTAAGCAAGAACGTGTACTAATTGGGTATCTGAAGGTATTTGTTTTGTACTCACCTGCACTGGCGGATACCATTTTCAGCCACCGAAAAGTGTAAAATGCCAAGACAAATGTATGTGCCGCGCAATTTCATTGGTCGACTGGAACAGAGATCGGTTGTTCCTCTTTTCTAAAAGGCAGATCTCACAAGGCTCTCACGCTGTCACGCCTGGCTGGGATCACCTTGCTCGCCAATGCAGTTAGAGAGCATTGTCAAAAGGCTAACATAATTATGTTTGACTCTGACACGTCCTCTTTCATCAAAACGCGTTAAAATGGTTAACATTGCTCTCAAAGGGGAAAATATGGGGCGCAAGAGCTCGTTGCAAAACCTAACGGAAGGACTGACATGGAGAAGGGTGCAGGCAGAGACGTTTCCCAAAATTGTGACAAAAAATGTCATTTTGGAGTATATACAGCGTGGCCCAAAAAGAATGCTGCAGATGCGATCGTTAATTTCTTCAAAATCAGTTACACAATGTCATTGGAGATTAGTTCAGCGATTAGAACATTCTTTTTTTAACAATATGATACCACGATCATTGATTTTGAGTAATTCGTTTGGGTCCTGCGGCCATTATTCCGAGGCAATGTCGTTTCCCAAATTTGCCAATTTTTTAACAGCTGCGGTCATCGGAACGCCGAGATATTCTCGCCTCTCAGCGTGCCATACCAGACAAAACCGCGATGACAAAAGGCAGGGATGCCCTCGCTTTCATAAGGAAGACGATGTGAGCTACATCTCCATTGTCATTGTCTGGTATGGCATGCTGAGACGCGAGAACATTTCGGTATTCTGATTATCGCTGGAGTGTAAAAAATGGTAAATTTGGGAAACGACATTGCCTCCGACAAATAGCCCTCAGATCCAAACACTTCAATCAAAATTAATGATCATGGTATCATTTTGTTGGAAAAAGAATGTTCTAACCCATGAACTAATCACCAATGATATTTTGTGAATTATTTTGAAGAAATTAACGATCGCATCTGTAGCATTCTTTTTGGGACACGCTGTGACTGTTTACCATTTAACAAGTGGCTCTATAAACTGCCTTTAGAACCAAACTGGTTGAAAGATAAACCAAATATACCCCAGCTGAAATGGATCTCCTGGCTGGAAGGATTTGTCTTGAGTTTGTTTTCTTAAGGAGAATCAAGCATGAACAGGCCAGCAATTTTATCGGGGCACAATAGATTTAATCCCCATAGAAAGCTACATTATAAATTTGTCTGTTACAAGGCATACTGATAGACATTATTTTAAAATGAGTCAACTTTTGACAAAATCATTTTCACAGTAGAATCCCTGCATAGTTTACTCGATTCTAAAATAGTTTTTACCCCAAGTTGAGGACTACCCGCATTCATGCCAATTACCCCTTATCGTTCCAATCATTAGACAACTGGAAGGGCGAACGAATCACACGATGCAACACAAATCACAAAAATGAGTATTTTAGGAAAGACATTGTCTTATGAAAAGGCGCGTGAGCGTCACGATGGTATATTCATTTCTTGCTATTTTTTTCTCAAAGGTTGGGCGAGACTTATCCGAAAAACTACTGCAACAAAAGAATTATCTTTGGTGAGAGGACCTATCACACCCCCTCCCTATAGTCTTATCAGGATGATGATGTATTAAACATCATTTGGCATTTTAATAATCGTACCTAAAGAGGAAGTAATTACAGTTGTTTATTTGTCATACATATTTTTACTACTCAGAACAATATTGTTAATGCACATTGAATATTCATTATTCATATTATTTTTCAGTTTAACAACGTTTGTATCATGGACAATAAAATAATTTCTATCTCTAGCTGTATCTGTGTTAGGTTATTTCTAGACATCCAGAAAATAAACCAAAACAAATCAAATCAAATCAAGTAAATGGATATACAGTTATTTTTGAGCCTGCGTAATTTATGATAATTTTTCGTTTTTCTTAGCTCCAGGACAAACGTCGAATACCGGAAATCAAGAAAATCATCACATGGTCACTCCAAACAGCGAATCAAATTAAGTATTAACTACATTCCAACTCGGACAAAACTTTACCAACAGCACGTAAGCTAAGTGAACATGAAACACCGCGTATTGTATGCCATCTTATATTGCTTCATCTTTATCTTAACGTTCGTTGCTGTGCTGAGCCAACAAATTAAAACTGCTCAAGAAGGCAAGACTATTCGATTGACCTTTAAGACACTAGCTACACTACCAGCAAAACATATCGATATATCATTCCGGAATTTAACACTGTCTTTAACAAAAATCGGAAACTTGTGGTCGATATCATCTCTGCCAGATACATTCGTGTCCCCGATGATTTCACTTCTACACGACGTCATAATTATTTGGCTTAACATCGACAATGTCAGTCGTAACCATTCAGGTGTATACAAATGCCAAGTCAAGACGGAAAACGGGAACATTTTACCTGGGCGTACGCAGAGATTATTCCTGACTGTTTTGTATCCGCCCGGACATCTGAAATGTAACATAGAACCGGCCGAATCTAAATACCATTGGGACTCTTTATTTTGTTCATCAACTAATGGCCATCCAGCAGTAGATATAATTTGTACTCAGAAGGGGAAATGGCTTTCAGCGGAAGAGACAAGTTCATCAAGTGTCATAATCTGGGCGTTCTTCTTGGTCGAAAAAGAATTTTCTGTTTCTTGTTGTTATTCTTACCAGTCTACTCCCTACAATAGTCTGGACATTGATTCGTGTTCTAATTTTCAATATGTGCCCACTATAGTTACATATGAGAACACGCACCAACCACCGTCACACACTCGCGTCACACAAAAAACAGCTCAGATGGAAATTTCTTCTTCACCTAGTTATCATACACCAGATAATTTTGGACTGGAATTGATAGTTTTGGATATTCTCGTGATGATTGTGTTTTTCTCTCTCATATGTTTATTTTTAGTAGTTGTAATGGCGCAGCGTAGTCCCAGTTCATGTCGACGACAAAAGCATAAATCTGGATAGAAATATAAGGATACTAACAGATCGATCCGTTTGATGCAGCAAACAGCTCCCTCAAGCAGGAAAATGGATGACGTCGCTAACCAAACCAGTCGTATCCGAATTTTTCAATGTATCAATTCCTTATATATAAAGAAATTAAAACCAAGATTACACAAGAAGAAGTTGACTTCACAAGCGGCTTCACATTTATTTCTTCAGGTGAAATAACTTTTCATACAAAATGTGTTAGTTTATATACACGTTCTTACAAAAAGTTAGTGTTAGAACAATGTTTATACAAAACATTAAAGGTTTACCCCGTGTATGGTATTGTTATAAAACAGGATTATATACTTTGGATTAACTTTGGATTATATATATAATATATATATATATATATATATATATATATATATATATGCCCAGCAATGAAATGCACACCTGAGACTGACTTCAATCATGTGACTTCAGGTCATATGAACTTTATGAATTTTTCGAGCTCGGGAGAGATACTTGTGGGGGTGCCAATATTTGCTATCACGATTGTGGAGACACACAATGCGTAGTGTAAATTGATATATTCTACGCATCTGTTTGTTAATGAATGTGCAACTGGTTTGTCCTGTCGGTATTTTGCTTTTTTGCTCTATTTCTGTTCTTGTATTAATGCAGAATGCCTTTATTACAAGAATTAATGAAGTCTAATGGCGTCCAATTCTGGTGGTCTTATGTGCTAGAGCCGGTTAAGGTGGTCGTGATCGCATAGTACTTATTGACAGCCACTGCATGTGGTGCATTTCGTGCAATTGAGTCTGCAGGCTTGTGATTTATGTTTATTACGGCGTACTTCTGTGTATAAAGCGATTGCTGAGTTCGCTGATTATTGCTAACTGGACTATAGATCTACCTCCGGCAATAAATGACAAGATGGAAATATTAAAGTATTCTAACTTGCGGTATTCGGATGTGAGCGAGGAGATCTAGTCCCTTTTGTTCTACCAATTATAAGCAAGACACGGCGCGCGCTATCGCTATCCACAGAAACGTCGTACATTCACACGGCCCTCAGTGACACCACTGACAATATTACATGCAATGGCTGTTTTAGATATGTCTACCCACCCCTCCGTACCGCTCTGGGCAATAGTCCATGAAGCCAAGGCCGTGAAAATTTTGATTTCGTTGCACCCCGAGCTGGCAAAGATTTCTTTGTGTCATTGGAAAGCTACAAGTCTTAGTTTTCGGAAATGATATTTTGGACGTTCGACTCTTGATCGTTACACAATGGCAACGTGGGTGAACATAACATGATTTTTTACCTACTGTTTAATTAATACCTCTTATCAAAGTCACATACTCGCATCTTTTTAGCTTTTAGCGCTGTTATTCTTGCCCTAAAATTGCATGAATCAGCAATTCTAAAGCCATTCCTTTTACATCTTAAATCACTTAAAAATATATCTAAACTGTGCTTTGAGGATTACAAAATGGTTTTGCGTGCCAAAAATTCGGGTTCTCTGTGCCTGCTTACACTCTTGACACGAAATTTGCGGCAGAATCCAGGATCGTTACCGGTTTTGACGTGTGTAATGCTGATATGTTGACCTTTTAAGATGACCTCCAGGGCGACCTCAGAGACCTTGCAGTGACCACACACGACCTGCTCTCTTACGCCACATACCTGTCATCAGCGCCAGCATGACAAGAGCAGCCCAATGAAATCGAGAGTGAGGTAGCATGAGTGTGGCGACGAGATGAAGGCCAGAAGGCGGATGAGGAGAGAATGCATTTATGTGCAGAGGCAGGAGAGGGGATCATCAGGATTTGATGATTCGAGAATCCAGTGAGTTGCAGAATGGTCTGATGTCGGACTGATTATTGTGTTTTGATGCTAATTGGTCTACAAAACTTTTTATTGATTTGTCATTGAATTGTGTGGCCGATATATACACTTTAGGTAGCAGGCATACATGAGTAACAACTCTCACTAGAAGAAAGTTAAGATAAGTTGTAGTGACAAAATATCCTTATCCTACCATAAACAATGTCAATCTAGGAGAGTGAACCAGCGGTGACAGCTTTGTTATTTTCCACCGTGTTCTAGACTTCCTAGGTACTTCGACACCATACTCATATCAAGCCTACGAGTAGGACTTGTTCAGGCTATTTTTGTAGGCTATTCCCTTTTTGCTTTGACTTAGGACACTTCATGTAAATTAGTTCGTAGTACGCTTAAAAATGTTAATCAGATTATAGTTACATTCTCATGTCATATTCACTGAATCAGGACTCTCATTCTATGAACACTTAGATAAAGCCAAATAATGGTGTTAGATCATCATCCTCATTGCCTCCACTCAAGAAGCTAGCTCTCACGCGGAATGGGCCATCTAGACTTTTCTGGCTGACAGATCGAACTCGCTACGTCAAATTATGTCAGGACTTCGAAATCCTGTAGGGCATCTAACTCGAAAACACAGTCTGGTGGACATGATTATAGTGTGCTATGTTCCCATGTGTGGGTCAAAACCTAAGTGTTCCAACAAATGCGTCGTCGGCCATCTGATTTCTGTGCTGAAGTATTGATGTCATAACATCAAACTAAGTGCCAGATCATCGTATGCTGTGACGACTTACCCGAAAAAGTGTCATTGACACGATTATAGTGCCCGTGTTCCTCTCAGGCGTCAAACACCTAATTTTTCAAAATGGGTGTCGTCGGCGGGCCATCTGGATCGTTCTGGTGTGAAATGATGTCATACGTCAAACTAATGTCAGATTCCGGAATCCATTGGGATCGACTTACCCGACAAAAGTGTCATTGAACACGATTATAGGTGCCCTGGCTCCCTCGTCAGGGTCCAAAATCCTAATTTTCAAAATGCGGCGGTGGCGGCCTCTTGATTTCTGTGGTGCCGGAAAAGATTGTCATAAGTCGTCAATAGCTCAAATGTCAGAAGATTTGGCACACTTGGGGCCAAATACCCGAAAAAGTGTTCGATTGAACACGACTTTATAGGGTCCCTGGTTCCTCGTCAGGATCAAACCTAATTTTTGTTAAACTGCTGGTTGGCCGGCCATCTTGATTCTGCCGCCAATCTGTGATTTCTGTTGGTGACAAATATGTCAAGACGTCAAATCTAATGTCAGATTTCGGGAATCCTTGGCGGCCGACGTACCCGACAAAGTGTTACTTGAACACGACTTACAGCGTGCTCTGGTTCCCAACTGGGTCAACACTAACTATTCAAAATTGCCCGGTCCGCGCGCGCATTTTGGATTTTAGCCGTCTAGAAAAAGAATGCCAGGATTGTTGCGAGGACATGGAGAATGCTAATTTATTTTCGAAGGTCCAGTCATAGAAGTCAATCATCGTCCAAACCTTACTTGCGAGAAAAATGTGTTCCGGAATTGAGGTTGGACTTATGAGCTATCTTTTTTGTTACAATTATGACCAATAAAATCGCTCTCATAAAGTTAATATTTCTCAGGCCCTTACGGAAAAATAGCATAATAAGTTCGTTGGTTTTATTTTCTGTTTTCTGTGGTTGTAATCTACTGTCTATAGGAAGGAAACAAGTAGCTTAACTTTTGTCAACTCCAAGCGATTAACTCTTGCTAGTGAATATAAAATGATCAAATATATCTGGTCAACCCATATTCAACATATAATATGGCAAACACGTGGGCCTACTGCCAGATAATTACACGTCTGATTGCACATTACAGACGTAATCACACTGCACTAATGAATGAACCCGCTAGTTTCCTGGCAATCTAATAGATAATATTCTCCGAATCAGTTATACATACTGCTTTAAGGTTTTTACTATCTCAGCTTCCACACTTGCTATTTAACAGCATCAAATTATAATATACCATGGCTGTGTTTTGTCTGGATTAAAAGCGGGATGTGCCGCATAAGGTTACCCAATCTTGCTTCCGGATAAGATTATATGAAATTGTTGAACTGTCGGATTTTACTACCACATATAACCAAGTTGCAATTGATACATTTATCTTCGTCGGTAAAAAGAGACCTGCAGCTCCTTCGACCTAATCATTCTATGTAACACTATCGACTAACTGAACTATTTTGGCCTTGTGTTTGAAAATATTCTGTGAGTAAAATTTCACTTGATGGTTTTGCCATGATTAAACGTAATCATTTATAACTGCATGGTATCAATGGGATCTCAAAGAACTCCTTAACAAAAGTATTCGATACTATTACATCCATGTAAGCGAACACATCTGATGGTAGATGTTTATCTTATCAGTAACTCTATATAAAGTTACTTACGGCCGATGACGGAATTCCCATAAACTGCTGTCATCTGCTTCCAGTGACCATTGCCCTCAGCATGATTATCTTCATGCACGTAACCACTACACTACGAGCCCAGTCCCTACTCCTGCTAGCCTGTAATATGTCTAACGCGTACCCTAAGTTTAACTGCGTATTCGGAAATGCGAAACGCAATGGCAAAATCTTACACAAAACTCTTGGATATTCTGAATATTCTTCACGGAGCAACTGTTAGCCGAAGCGAATGTCAAATCAATTTAAAGCGCAAGGTTCCCCTGACATTACAACTTGGTTTTAATAAAAGCAAAACAACTGAGCAGAAACACCAAATTATGAAAGTCTTGGGAAAATCCACCAAGAAAAGCCGGAGTTTTTGAACTTCTCAAAGTTTCTATTTTGTGACGTCACATGCCGAGCAGCCTCCCGTATTGGTCATGTAAATAAAATTACACAAAAGTGCCATTTTCTCAGGAAATTGAATGATGTACTCTGTGCACTTCAATATAAAATAGAAACTTATCTTTTATCAATCTTCTATGAAATAACCCCATTCAATTATCATTGAAACCAATAAAAAGCTGCAATTTATTGAATGTAATATTACATCGCATATAGTGGGAGCTTGCCTCGTATATGACGTCACAAAATGAAAACTTTGAAAGTCATAACTCCTCTAATTCTTTGGCTGGACTTTCTCACCAAACTTCGATTAATATGTTTCTCCATTGTTTTGCTTTTATTTTTTAAACCGAAGTTGTGTCAGGGATGAACCTT